>JASPKZ010009615.1:0-41951 GCA_030220185.1 Diploptera punctata
TGGCCTTTTGTTAGTGCCAGATCCGGTACGAGGTCGCAAAGTTCATCATTATTCATCAAATGAATATCTTCACTAGGTGGTAGTCAGAGTCTGAGGTGTTGCTAGAAGATGGACAACTTCCTTCATCGACTGTGCTGTAGGTATTGGACAAGTGACGGGATCATGTGGAATTGGCTAAAATCTGAGGAAACATCTGGATTAAGTTATGTAGATAGAAAATAACACTATGAGGTTTTTTAATATTGTTTATTTTTTATTATTTCACTCACCTCATACTTCATAATTCATAGCAGACCCTGGGTTTCTTCACATCTTTTGTGACATTTTCAATGCTGCGTCACGTTCACAACTGACATCCAACAGCCTTCAATCCTGCAGACTGACCTCCGTGCCATCTGGTGGCGACCGAAGAATTTACAAATCAGTCCTCTTTCTTTATACCGGGTATTTCAAAATTCATAGTTGTATTTTCATTCTTGCATATGTAAATTTTTCCCAAATTGTGAGTTCCTTCGGTTTTTCCAATTGTTTAAGTAATTTTGTTTTGGTTTCTATTCTATGTTTTTCTGACCAGGCATGTGCAGCTATTGCAGATTTTTCGGTTTCTCCATTTTTAACATTTCTGAGGTGTTCTTTTAATCTTGTATTTAGATTCCTTTTTGTTTTTCCTATGTATATCTTTTCACAATCTTTACAATTAATTTGATAAATTCCCGATTTTTTGCAGTCTTCAATCTTTTCATTTTTGTTGGTTTTTATTAAATTACCTAAGCTGTAATTATTTTTCGGTGCCAATTTAATGTTGAATTTGTGAAAAGATATATATAGGAAAAACAAAAGGAATCTAAATACAAGATTAAAAGAACACCTCAGAAATGTTAAAATGGAGAAACCGAAAAATCTGCAATAGCTGCACATGCCTGGTCAGAAAAACATAGAATAGAAACCAAAACAAAATTACTTAAACAATTGGAAAAACCGAAGGAACTCACAATTTGGGAAAAAATTTACATATGCAAGAATGAAAATACAAGTATGAATTTTGAAATACCCGGTTATAAAGAAAGAGGACTGATTTGGAAATTCTTCGGTCGGCCACCAGATGGCGCGGAGGTCAGTCTGCAGATAGAAGGCCGTTGGATGTCAGTTGTGAATGTGACGCAGCATTGAAAATGTCACAAAAGATGTGAAGAAACCCAGGGTCTGCTATGAATTATGAAGTATGAGGTGAGTGAAATAATAAAAAATAAACAAAACATCTGGATACTTCACAGATGCACAAGTTTTGTACGAGAATCCAGTGGTATTTGTCAAACAGAAATAACAGTCTGAGATGTGGTGTCTTGACTCACGCAATATCATAGGAACTGCTCTTCTTTGTCTTCCTTATCCCAACCCTTATGTTGCATGCACATGTCAAACAGATGAACTGTGGTGCCCATGACTTACCACTGTCCATCTTCGAATTAAAGTATAGTTAACATGCCTTTCCTCAGAAATGGTGTAAATGTCTTGCGATGGGTTTTGTCTGTTAGATAGCCACACACATAGCAAAACAAATCTGGTGAATTCATGCAACCTCTAGACGCCATTGTCTTTCATTGAAAATAAAAAAGAAACATAAAAGGATAGTAATGCGATCTCAAAAAAAGCTTAGACAATTATTTTAATTATAACTGTACTCACAATCAATGGAAAAATTTGACGTTTCATTTAAAAAATGACCAACAAACAATTAAAAATTTCCAACGTAAGGTGTTCCATAAATATGATATTTTTGTTGATATCTTGAAAAACATGGGGTGATAGAACAAAACGGCTTTCTGATTTACAATCAGCATGAAAAACTGTATTAGAAACAATAATCATCATGTCAGATATCTATGGCTTGTTTAGCAGTAATTATTTGGGAGCTTATTATCATATGAAAAAGAGAAAGATCCAGATAATAAATTATCAAAATCCCAGCATATGTGGCACAAATCAAAGAACCTTGCTTAATAAAACTAGAAAAGAGACAATGATGAGATTTTATAAGGTATTGGCATTCCTGCTCATAACATACGGATAACAAAACTTAGAGAACAATTGCGAATATATAAATTAACTAGTAAATTGACAGACAACAAATTAAAATGGTATCAACATACATAAAGAGACTGCAGACATGTCGTCTATCAAAACAGACTTTTACAATATATTCCAAGAGGTAAATATTCCTTTGGATGCCCCATGACCAAATGGAGGGATATACTTTGAGTCGGAACAGACTTACAGCCTAACCTTCAAGTTGAAGGTCACCTCACATCCTGTCATCTAATTAGACCAGTTTTCCAACCTTAATGGTATCATCTCCAGTAATTCCACGACCCGTCTCTTGTTCAACCAAATGATTAAGACAAGATGCCTTCGAACTTGCGCTGGTTCAAGTCTCCATGGGAGAAGAAATTTTCCCATGGAATTTCGGCCAGTGTTGGACTGATGCCCACCCAGCATCATGAGGAATTTGGGTAGCTACAATAAGTAGTGGTGGCTACGAGCTGAGAAAACCAACTACATTGGCTGAGGAACCCGACATCCTGACCACATGTCACCCCTATGTTGGCTGGATGATCATCTAATTCTGTGATTAACACATGTGGATGTGAAGCCAAGAGCCAGCTGGTAGGCCTGTCAGGCCATTGAGTACTTTTTTAAATCCACGACTGATGTTCTGTCATAGAGAAACACTGCTTTTTACTCCACCTACTGGTGGACCAATGAACCTCCAAATCGAATCATCTTTCCCACAAATTTTAAAATTAATTATTTTTCTCTCTTAATTTTTGGCCTGAAAAATATGAGATTGAAAGAAGGGCCAATTTAATAAAACAAATAGAAAAACCAAAAAAGAGCTAACAGCTTGGGAAAAAAATTTATATTAAAAAAAGAACAAGAACGAAAAAGTAATGGATTTTGAAATTCCAGGGAAGTTGATTTGATTTGGAGGTTCATCAATCCACTAACAGATGGAGTAAGAAGCAGTGCTCCTGGACAACTGAACAACAGTCAAAATTATTGACGATGACACCACCTAAGTTCTGAAACAGATCTAATTAGAAGATCGGATGTGAGGTGAGGTCAATAGAATTTATTTTAAATTATAAACAGGTATTTAGTGCTGAAATCTATGACAAGATACTCTTCCTCAAAATAAAGCAATTGCTGGGATTTTAATGCCTCCTGAAGCTCAGTAGACACAAGGTCACACCAGGGAGTATAAAAAGTACTTACCATTTCCGCACTCGGTGTTGTGAGGAGGAGGAGGAGGAGGGGATCCACAGTGTCGAAGTTCTCTGCGAGAGATGTGGGGCTTCTCACCACACCTTGACCTGAGTATGACTTCATCTGATCTGATTCCCTCGGCCGATGTTTAGAACTGGGCATCACATGTTCCGCCATACCGCTGAAATAACACAAAATCATCATCATCATCCATGCAAGTATTAGGCCATGTGGCCTGTTAGGGTCTCAAAGAGGGATTTTCCATCCATTGCTTTTTCGGACGTCCGAGCGATCTTTTGCTTTGGGGACAGTAGCAAAGTATGGCTTTTGGAATTCTATGAGATGGCATTCGTTGAAGATGGGCTTTCCAGTTGTTCTGGTAGTTTTGTATATGGTGAAGAATGGCTTCTACATCCAACTCTTCCATAATTTCGTCATTTCTTTTATGGTCCCACTTTGTGTAGCCTGCTGTTCGGCGCATAAATCACATCTCATTTGCTGTTATTCAGCTTTCATTTCTTCTTCGTATTGTCCATGCTTCAGTACCATATCTTAATACTGGTCTTGCGAGAACCTTGAGACTTGAAAAGAAATATAAATTTATTTCACCCAATGGGTTGCTGGCCCAGAGGGGTATTATTGTGGGGTTCCCACTAGTGTAGCATTTCCTCTACATTAAGGTGATGTGGTTATACCGCCAGCACTCGGTCCTCAGAGCCTCATTTGTAATAGCAGGTTGCACCACGAGCAGGTTGAGGATGAGATTTGGATAGGAGAGGTGATGAAATGCATGTCACTATCCCTTGCAATCCAAATAACACAAAATAACAACAACATATATTATTCTATCTTTAACAAATACAAAAACAAATAATTATATTCAACATATAATCCTTAACTGAAAAGTTGTCCCAAAAATAAATCTAAACAACAAAAATTCAAAGATTGAGTTTTCAGTGGGTTCGTAACCGATGTGGAGAACATCACGACATGGTGCATGTAAAACTATCCCTACTCCCTAACAGATAAAAGTGATGAAAATAAATTAAATGTATTTGGAAGAAAGATTATAAGCAAAATACATGGATGAAAAAGTAAAATGGCAAATGGCGCAGTAGATATAACCATGACTTAGATGGTGATACTGACAGAGTCAGAATAATAAAATCTACAAGGTTGACATGGCTGGGCCATTTACATCGACTGGAAGAAACACACATTGCCCGTATAGTTAAATTATCTAAAATAGAGGGGGGAAAAGGAAAGTTGGAAGACCTCTTACCAGATGGGTAGACAGCGTAGAACAGAATATGAAGGTTATTGGAGTCCATGAATGGAGAAGGAATCCAGAAGATACAAATGGATGGAGGCACACAGTTGGGGCAATCGAGGTCTGCAATGGCTGAGTCACCAAACAAGAAAACACTCTTCCAGACCTGCTTTATTTATTCTTAAAAGTTGGCTTTCAAATGTTCTATATGTAACAAAATGGCACAGAGTAGTGCAGTGGTTAAGGCACTGCGCTACAAGCCGGGAGGTCAAGGGTTCAAGTCCTGCTTATTTACATACTCACTGGCACTATCGAACCCGTAGGTTCATGGCCGCACGGACATAAGCTCTCCATACACCCCTATCCTGAGCTAATGTTTACCAATCATTCCCTGTATAATCTACTTTCCTCAAATCATTGTTAATGTAATTCACCCACCTCATTTTTGGTCTACCAACTGGGTGTTTTCCCTCTGGCTTCTAAAAGAAGCCTCTATGCAAGTCTTTCATTCACCATACGTGCAACATGTCCTGCCCATCGCAGTCTACGAGACTTAACTGTTCTTATTAGATCTGGTTTCCTATAAAGACCATGTAGTTCATTGTTATGTAGTCTTCTCCATTCAACTGTTTGATCATCTCTCTTTGGTCCAAAAATTTTCCTAATCACTTTATTCTCAAATACTTGTAATCTCCTTTCCTCTCTTAAACTAAGAGTCCATGTTTCGCATCCATATAATATAACTGGTAGAATAATAGTGTTATATATATTTTCTTTTAAGTTTTTTGAAAGGAGTTGGGACATCAAGAGTCTCTGCAATGCATAATAGCATACATTTCCAGAATTGAGCCTATGTTTAATTTCTTTGTGCATCTCATTCCTATTTGTGATTATTGTTCCTAGGTATTTGAATACAGCCACTTCCTCAAAATTTCCCTCATTTGTCATTAGCTGTCCACTTCCATTATTTAATGAATTTCTACGTGTGACCACATATTTAGTTTTATTGATATTTACTTCCAGTCCTAATTTCTTAGTGTTACTCAATAGTGTGTGCGTGTTGTCCTTTAGTATCTCCTCGCTATCGGTAAACAATACTACATCATCAGTATAAACTAACAGCTTATTAATATCATTGAGCTGTAAGCCTTCCTCATTCTCTAAAGATTTAATGGCATGCTCTAGTACAAAATTAAATAGTAGAGGAGATAGTGCATCTCCTTGCTTCAACCCATTCTGGATTTCAAAAGTGTCCGAAAACTGTTTGCCTACACGAACCCTGCTCTTTGTGCCATTTAGACACATTCGTATAAGTCTAACTAACCTTTTAGGAATTCCGAACTACAGCAGGATACTATATAACTTCTTCCCTCTTAATTGAATCATATGCTTTTTTTGAAGTCTACATACAATTGATGTACAGTACCATTATATTCCCATTTCTTTTCTAAAATCTGTCTTATACTAAAAATCTGATCCGTTGTAGACCTGTTTCTTCTAAATCCGCATTGATGATCTCCTAGAATGTCATCAATATAGGGAGTAAGTCTGCTTAATAATATATTTGTTAGAATTTTGTATAAAGTTGAAAGTAAAGAGATGCACTTGTAGTTGTTGCAATCAGTTTTATCTCCTTTCTTATAAATTGGTACGATAATTGATTCCTTCCATTCATCTGGAAGAACTTCTTTTTCCCAAATCATACTAAGCAACCAGCGTATCTTGTCCATCAATTTTTCTCCCCCTGATTTTATCAGTTCTGCTCGGGTCAGGATTTTTAAAACTGACCCAAACCTTCTGGCGGCATTATGGCCCTGGGGTCAACTCAGCCTCTAACTGAAATGAGTACCAGATGTTTGTTCTGCGGGTAAAGACGGCCGTCACGCAGGGCTGACATCAAGTGCCAATTGTCCAGAAAAGTGGGAGCCTTAACCTCCCATTAGCCCAAGGGCCTCCTGAGGCCTGTAGCAGGATACCTTTACCTTTTTGTAACAAAATGGCAGAAATCATAAGTAGCAGTTTATGGCGTAGATCTGTTTCCCGGGCAACTATTCAATTGTTGAAGCAGGACCTGGTCGTGATGCTAAAGAAGACAGTCATTTGTTATAAGAATGTATTTCTTGAAAGTTTGCAGGAAATCAACATTTTCCGAACTTTTGTGTGACTTACCTCTCCAGTGAAATTCTAACGTCTTCAGGATAGCTCTGCGGATGTAGGTTTGACAAATATCTGAAAAATACAAACAAACCTGTTAATTGTTGAGAGGAAATGGAATGCCCTACCTTCTCAACGTTAATTTATGGGTTTTTAAGGTAACATTTTCTCAGAAACTAAACAAAATACGCTAGGAATATGAAACTTTGACTGGTTATTAACACAACCTTCCCATTAAACCCAACGCTTTTTACTCTCACCTGGAATTATACTATATAAGATAAAAAATGTTATTCACTCCACCAATTATTATCATCACTTTATAAAATTCTTAAAACTTGTCCATTTTTTAAATAAAAGACTCAGCTTATGTATTTTGGCGGACACAATTCTACACTTACACCCTTATGCCACTGATTCACTAAAAACTTCTAAACACGTTTCATACTATTTTAAACATTTTGCAACTATTTTATAAACATTTGTTATGATTATTAAAAATTTATAAATAATGCAAAATTTGTGCATCGGGTTCTAGAGATGCGGAAATGCGTCATGTAACATCTGCTAGGTGGCTCTCAAATCGGAGTCACTAACATTTGAAAATAATTTCAAGCCATATTTAGTGTTAGTGTACGTAAAATTAGTTTATAGTTTATTAAATACTACACATGTAAATTGTTTTGTTAGGTTAGGAAATGTCCATTTTTTTTAGCATTTGGGAATAAAAAATTTGTATGTAAATTTTTTTCTTTGGTTAGGAAATGGCAAGTCATTTGGAAATTTATTCCCAAAGTTGATAACGCCGACTGCAAATCCATCTACCGGAGGCATCATTAACCATTACAGCAACTCCCGCATGCACACTGCATTTCTGTGGAACTTAGAAGAATTTGTGTCCACCAAACCGACTTCTTCCCAATATTGTTTAGCAGTGTCATAATATTGTGATTTGTGTATTTAAATAATTTCTTGAAAATGGTCTAATAATGTTACAAAAATTTTTTGAAAAAGTTTAAAATATTAAAAAATGTTAGTAAATACGGAGGAAGAGCTACAGTTTACAACAATAAACTGAAAAATTAAAAAGCAGTAAAAGTGCAGTTGAGCCAGAAAAAGTTTTGAAGGAGGAGTAGGTCATCATCATCCTGCCAGGTATTAGTCCTAGAAGAACTGTTTACGGCCTGAGAAAGCGGTTTTCGTGCCATCTTTTCATAGGTCGACCAAGTGACCGTTTCCCATTTGGACAGTATTTCATTATTGCCTTGGGGATCCTGTATCTAGCCATTCTTGAGACATGTTCCTTCCAGTTTAGCTGTTATCTGGAGATTTAGTCCAGTATTGGTGACACATTAAGTTCTTGAAGGATTTCTACATTTTTCTTTCGATCCCATTTGGTGTAGCCATCTGTTCGGGCATTAATTTCGGATGTGGTCGGTTTTATGTCTCTCACATTTCTACACTTACATTCTTATGCCACTGATGCACTAAACACTTGTAAACACGTTTTGTACTGTTTTAAACATTTTGCAATGATCTTCAAGCTTTCTTCACAATATTTTATATTTATATATTTACGTAAAACGTGATCGTGGATACATCACTTCCTTGCTACTTTCCCATGTTGTTCCAACGTTGCCACCATTTGAAAATAATTTAAAACTATATTTAGTGTTAGTGTACGTAAAATTAGTTTATAGTTCATTAAATAGTACACATGTAAATTGCTTTGTTACGTTAGGAAATGGGAAGTTGGTTTACGTCCATTTTTAAGCATTTGGGAAGAAATAATATGCATGTAAATTGTTTTCTTTAGTTAGAAAATGGCAAGTTAGTTAACGTCCATTTTTTTTTTTGCATTTGGAAATTTATTCCCAAAGTTGGTGACGCCGACTACCGGAGTCTATATTAACCATTACAGCAACTCGCGCATGCGCGCTGCGATTCTGTGGAACTTAGAAGAATTCCTGAGAGACATAAAACCGACTTTTTCCTTAATTTCATCTCACAAGCTGTTAGTCTGCTTTAATCTCTCGTCCTTATAGTCCACGCTTCACTCCCATAACATAGGACTGGTCGAGCCATTATTTGATAAAGACGAGTACGAGTTGATTTTTGCACTAATGAAGGTTTTAAAACTCTATTAATGATTCCCATTCATTTGTTGAATTTCACAATTTTCTCTGATACATCCAAATTTTCAACGAAAGAGAGTTTATATCCTAAATAAGTAAACTCATTAACTCTCTAAGATTCATAATGCCACATAACGTGTCCCCAAGAAGCTTTACTCCTACCAATCGACCTAAGCACATACACCAATCTAATGTTGACATTAAACTTTTTTTTTCCCCTCACAATTCACAGTATTAGATGAATAAAACTTACTTTATGCCATTTGACCTACAAACTAATTCACATTCTGCAGAAAGTCCAACATGCTTTTTTACTACCAAGTCTTGAAAGAACAGACAAATATATAATCTCGTACTGTTGATTACTTGCATTTATTTATTTCGAGAACGTTTCGGTTTATTCTCTGTAGAATTAGTAGTAGTCGTAGTACTAGGTCTTCCATCCTGATGAGGTTAGAATTACATGCAGTTGAATTTACTGCAGCGCCATCACTGTTCACTTTTCCTTTGCTTTTATACCTAGGCACACGCTTCTTAGTTAATCTATTATTATGCTGTGGTTTATCTACGACGCAACGCGCCAGCGCAAAAATTGCTCCCCATGTATTTAAATGGAAGTGGTTTATCTACAACGCAAATTGATGGCGCAAACAAATTTGCGCTGACATGTCGCGTCGTGTTTTGGAATCTCTTGAATCCAGGACGCAATTTGCCAGCGCAAACAAAGAATATAGAAGATATTACCCGTACTCATTGGTGTAATTGCTAAAAACAAACTAAGATTTTATAACAAAATGTCGGAAATACAGTACTTGTTTTATAACTTTCCAATTTTAACGACGAAAGTTAGATGATTTTGTTGCAAATCATTGAGTTCTATACATGTTTTATACAATATGAGCACGAAGGAGTACAGAGATGTATAGAAAAAAGTTATTGTGGCTTGAACTTAGTCAAGAGATAAATAAAAGCTGTAAATATTGTATCTCGTCTTCTATTAAATTCAAAACCTGATAAAACTGCTCAGGCGAAAATCTGAAGTATTCTAAAATTTGGTATATTCATCAACCATATGTTTATTTAAGAACTAAAGAATAATTTATTCTATAATTTTCCATACAACATTCATATGATTCTGTTGCTCTAGCTACTTTTTCTGTCTTTACTAATATTTCGAATTATTTTAATCGTTTTGCAACGACACGTTAAACTTTTTTTTATGAAGAATTTTAATATGTTTATCTATGTAGACAAATTATGACTTTTCCTCTCAATTTATTTTCAAAGTTCTTTATTAGAATTGAAGTTGGTATACGTGAACGCTCATAAAATTAAATCCACTAGATGGCAGGACATATGTGTGAATGACGAACATTTGCATTTAATTCCAAACCATATTTTAAGAAATAAATGTTCAATCACTTCATTTTGTTAGATTCCGATGGGTCAGTTTAGTGTACATCAGATTAGTTTATAGTTTACTAAATAGTATGTATGTAATTTATTTTATTAGGTTATGCAGGGACAGGTTTGTATATATTAGTTTTTGTAAACACATTTGGAAATTTATTATGAACGTTGGTCATTTTGATTTTCCATATATGTGGTGCCATCTGGCGACAATTCCATAAACATATGCGCTGTAGCGTATGCGCTCCATGCGAAACCAGCATCACGCCGAGCGAAACGCGAATTCGCGTCACGTCGGGCGCGACACGCTGTATAATAAACCGTAGCATTAGAACGAGGCATTTTCATCAGCAATAACAAACTGTATTATCACTAAAATGGATTACAATTTACTTGGAAAGAAATGCAACATGTACAAACAATCCACGATTTTAAACAATGTAAACACGAAATATAAAACAAATTAATTACATAATACACTAGCACAAATCGTTCTCCATCATAGAGAACCGTTCTCCATGTAGATCAAAACATAGAGAACCGAGGAAACAAATGCAAGCCTAAAGGATAGCCAACAGATAAAATATCTTTCCTTCGCTTATGATTTCCCTTCATGAGCGGAAAATTTGAAACAAAACTGAAGAAGGAACGATGAAAGGTTGACAGCTCAGCTATACGCTATATTGATTTAAAAGGAACATCAGTGTCACTGCAGGCATTTAAATAAAATTTAAAATAATAGATTTTTAATCAAGATATCAAAATAATTCAAACGCCATATTAAACAGTAAAAAATGCACATTAATATCTTCTTAAAACTGGCATTCCAATATACTCCAACTGGACATAGGGACCAAGGAAGACCAAAACATCGGTGGAAAGATCAAGACCATCTTCGCTAGGTTTACCGTACAGGCCACATGGCCTAAAACGAATTTGTTCATGATGATGATGATTATAATATCTTCTTGTCCACCGCTGTGGTCTCGAGGTAGTGTGCTGTCTTGTCACGCAGGAGCCCGGGTTCGATCTCCGGTCGGGTCAAATTTTCTGGGTGAGGTTTTTATCGGGGTGATAAGCCAATATAAAATTATTATTCTACCAGTTATATTATATGGATGTGAAACATGGACACTTACTTTAAGGGAGGAAAGGTGATTACGAGTATTTGAGAATAAAGTTCTTAGGAAAATTTTTGGACCAAAGAGAGATGAACAGACAGATGAATAGAGAAAACTGCATAACAGTGAATTACATGGTCTTTATAGGAAGCCAAATATAATGAGAACAGTTAAGTCTCGTAGACTGCGATGGGCAGGACATGTGGCACAAATGGGGGAATGAAAGGCGTGCATGGAAAATTCTTGTAGGAAAACCGGAGGGAAAATGCCCAGTTGGCAGACCAAGAATGAGGTGGGAGAATAACATTAACTATGATTAGAGGGAAGTTAATTATACAGGTGATGATTGGAAAACATTGGCTGAGGATAGGGATATATGGAGAGCTTATGTCCGCGCGGCCATGAACCTACGGGTTCGATAGTGCCAGTGAGTTAGTTAGTTAGAGGTTTTTATCAGGGTTTTTCCTCACTTTTAAGACAAATGTCAGGAAAACTGAAAGGCCCAAACGGTCCCCGAAATCATATGGCCATCATCATCCTTATCATCAACATCCTTCACCGGTGTGGAAAGCAACGGGAAGCTACCGCACCTACAGCTCCCTAGTAAAGCTGCAAGCATAGCATGAAAATGCTATGATTGCTGTGAAGGACCTGTTTTCGGGCAGAATTACTATGGATGGAATATCTTCTTGTAAGCCCCTGTTTCCCTCAACAGAGATTTAGATCTCCCCTACAGGGAAGATTTTAACCATACTAATTTGGTTACACTTGTTTTGGCATACATGTCATTGGAGTGGCACGTGGTCAGCGATCCGCGTCATACTGACATCTAGGAAACCAAGGTAGTGCTAGGACGGGAAATTTGGTAATTTTGCTTAGAGGCCTTTTCATTCAGGCTTAAGGATATTTTACGAACCTGAAAAACTTCAGACTCGGGAACCACGGCTTAAAGTGCCTCCCAGAGGACCTGCTCCTTGGAATTTTCCATCCTAAAAAAATCTAACGACCCCGGCCGGGTGCACATTAATACAAAAAAAAATGTTTTTTGATCCCAAAACCCATTCTGTGTCCCCAAGTTCACCTTCAGGACCTCGACTTACCAGTCAACTGCTGGCCTCACATCCACAGTGGTGGATCATCATCCAGCCATGTGGTCCCTCAGTTGCTACTTATTGTACCTACGCAAATTCCTCATGCCCTGGGTGACCACCAGTGCCATTCCATGAGAAAATTTGTTCTTAACAGTACATGTACAACAAAAGAGAAAACAGTAATTTCAAAGATTCCGTAATTCACAAATTTTTTATTTATACAATACTTTGTTGTGATATTTTAAATTTAACATTTTCCATTACTGGACATTATTATCTTAAAAAAAGAATTAATGCTTGAACCAGGACTTGGACCTCTCGTTCTCTGCACAAGTGTGTTATCCATTACACCATTAAAGCTACTATACAAGCGTTAATATTTCTCTCATCATATACAATTCTCAAATCCTCCAAAGACAGAGAGATGTCGCTATCAATGACTCCTGCAGAAGTATTTTTATTGAGAATTTTATACAACCTTTTTAAGTAGTTCACAGAAACATTTGAGGTTATTCCACATAACAATTTGTAAAACTGTTTGTTAATTTCAGAATTTCTACAATTTTATTTGAACGATACAATGACATCTTACTAATAATTTGTGTTTATTTCCCAAATCACTCCTCGGAGGAAGACATATTGAATGTCCAGGCACTATCTATCCATCTTAGTTACCTTACTTACTGTCACTATCGAACCTATAGGTTCATGACCGAGCGGATATAAGCTCTCCATACATCGCTATCCTGAGTTAATGCTTTCCAATCATTCCCTGTATAATCAATTTCCCTCAAATCATAGTTAATGTTATTCTCCCACCTCATTCTTGGTCTACCAACTGGGCGTTTTCCCCCATCTTACCTACAAGAAGCTTCCATGCACCTCTTTCATTCCCCATATGTGCCACATGTCCTGCCCATCACAGTCTACGAGACTTACTTACTCACTGGCACTATCGAACCTGTAGGTTCATGGCTGCGTGGACATAAGCTCTCATCCTGAGATAATGCTTTCCAATCATTCCCTATATTATCTACTTCCTCAAATCAAAGTTAATGTTATTCTCCCACCTCATTCTTGGTCTACCAACTGGGCGTTTTCCCTCCGTCTTACCTACAAGAAGCTTCCATGCACCTCTTTCATTCCCCATATGTGCCACATGTCCTGTCCATCACAGTCTACGAGACTTACTTACTTACTCACTGGCACTATCGAACCTGTAGGTTCATGGCTGCGTGGACATAAGCTCTCCATACATCCCTATCCTGAGATAATGCTTTCCAAACATTCCCTATATTATCTACTTCCTCAAATCAAAGTTAATGTTATTCTCCCACCTCATTCTTGGTCTACCAACTGGGCGTTTTCCCTGTGGCATTCCTACAAGAAGCTTCCATGCAAGTCTTTCATTCCCCATACGTGCAAGATGTCCTGCTGTTCTTATTATATTTGTCTTCCTATAAAGACCATGTAGTTCATTGTTGTGAAGTCTTCTCCATTCACCTGTCTGTTCATCTCTCATTGGTCCAAAAACTTTCCTAAGAACCTTATTCTCAAGTACTTGTAATCTCCTTTCCTCCCTTAAAGTAAGAGTCCATGTTTCGCACCCATATAATATAACTGGTAGAATAATAGTTTAATATATTTTCAGTTTAATGTTTTTTGAAAGGAGTTGGGATATCAAGAGTCTCTGCAATGATAATAGCAAGCATTTTCAGAATTGAGCCTATGTTTAATTTCTTTGTGCATCTCATTCCTGTTTGTGATTATTGTTCCTTGGTATTTGAATTCAGCCACTTCCTCGAAATTTCCCTCATTTGTCGTTAGTTGTCCATTTCCATTATATAATGTATTTATATGTGTGTCCATATATTTAGTTTTATTGATATTTACTTCCGGTCCTAATTTCTTAGTGTTACTCAATAGTGTGTGCGTGTTGTGCTTTAGTATCTCCTCACTATCGGCCAATAATACTACATCATCAGCTAAACTAACAACTTATTAATACCATTGAGTTGTAAGCCTTACTTAACTGTTCTTATTATATCTGGCTTTATATAAAGACCATGTAGTTCATTGTTATGTAGTCTTCTCCTTTCACCTGTCTGTTCATCTCTCTTTGGTCCAAACATTTTCCTAAGTACTTTATTCTCAAATACTCGTAATCTCCTTTCCTCCCTTAAAGTAAGAGTCCATGTTTCACATCCATATAATATAACTGGTAGAATAATAGTTATATATATTTTCAGTTTAACAGATTTGAAATGAGTTGGGACATCAAAAGTCTCTGTAATGCCTGTCTATCCATCTCTTGGCTGAATTCCCTCTTACTCTTCTCCTGTCCATTGGTCTATCTTCTTTAGCTGTTTCTGCAGGTCTATTGTCTTCCATTCTTTCTATATGATCTTTCAATATTTTCATCTGTGTTTAATACATTTGATTTAGTCTTGAATTTGTTTCTAATTTCTGTATTTTGTCTCTTACCAAATAATGTTTTCCTCTGAATAGTTCTTAAGATCTTCATTTCACATCTGATTATTATTTGTTTAGTTTTTGTTGTATTATCAGCCCTAGTTTCTGCTCCATATATGATATCTGGTCAAACTATAATTTTGTATATGCAGATTTTGCTTTCTATTGAGGTACGATCGTTGCGCCAAATTAAATATTTCATATATCCTGATAATATATCAGCTTGCTTCTTTACTTCCTTACATCTTTTTCTCAAGAGTAAATATGGAGTTGGTCCACTTTTGCTCTGATCCCTTCATGTCGGCTTTCTTTACGGATTGACTACATGGAATTAATGAACTTTGTACTTCTGACAACTACAATTGGAGGCATAAAATAGATGTAAAAACAAAATTATTAAAACAAAACACAAATGAACTCATCATATGGGAAAAAACCTATATACAGAAGAATAAGGAAAAAATTATGAATTTTGAAATTCCCGGGGAGAGGAACATAATAAGCAAGTTCTTTGAACACAAAAAAGAAGAAAAAGTGTCGACATCCAGAGCAACAAAAAGATCAGTCTGTACCAAATGAAGATGGAGCAAAGAAGCTTTGAAATGTGTCTTACAAGAAACAACGAGTTATGAGGTAAGATGAAGGCAGACAAGGATGACCTCTAAAATCACTTTCATTTATAATATATATATATATATATATATATATATATAGAGAGAGAGAGAGAGAGAGAGAGAGAGAGAGAATGCGTGGGGAGAACAATGTCATGTACACATACAATTGAATAGAAATATGAAATTAGATAAGTTAATTTTCACACATGATGTAGCATTAGTGGTTCCGTCAGAGGACAAATTACAGTATTCAGTAAATAATTTTAACAAAATAACCATAAAATACTTACTCACTGGCACTATCGAACCCATAGGCTCATGGCCACATGGACATAAGCTCTCCATACATCCCTATCCTGAGCTAATTCTTTCCAATCATACCCTGTATAATCTTCTTCCTCAAATCATAGTTAATGTTATTCTCCCACCTCATTCTTGGTCTACCAACTGGGCGTTTTCCTTCTGGCTTTCCTACAAGAAGCTTCCATGCAAGTCTTTCATTCCCCATACGTGCAACATGTCCTGCCCATCGCAGTCTACGAGACTTAACTCTTCTTATATATCTGGCTTCCTATAAAGACCATGTAGTTCATTGTTATGTAGTCTTCTCCATTCGCCTGTCTGTTCATTTCTCTTTGGTCCAAAAATTTTCCTAAGTACTTTATTCTCAAATACTTGTAATCTCCTTTCCTCTGTAGCTATCAGATTATGTTTTCACTTAGAATTATTAAAAAACTGGCTTAGAATAAATGAAATTGTGTAGAAATAAAAAATGTTAACTTCCTTTGTCCCCAGACAAATTATTCACATATTTTTCAGTTCTGCTTCAATTTACAGGACTTACAAGGCAATGTGTGTAACAGAAACTTTAAGACAGGTATTAAAAAACCAAGCTTTCTGTGAAAAGCGACTGTCAGCCCGTGGTTAATCATGTGGGTGATGCAGAACCTACTCTAACTGGCTCACTCTATTCAACATCACATGATAACAACATATTTATTATTAAAAAATGTCCAGGAACAATTGAAAGATGAGAGTCTCAGCTAATGGAGATGACTTGGTCTAGAGAGCTTGGTTCATGAATACCAACCTTAACCACACATTATACTTCTTCCGAGCTAAGTTCCACTTGTAATGTAAACAAAGCAGTTGTATGACTGCATTTTCATTGGTCGAATAACAATTTTATCTTTGAGTGGGTATGAAAATATAGTTCCTTTTCTAACACTCAAAATAATATAAACAAAAATAATAAAATTAATAATAATAATAATAATAATAATAATATATTATCTAGCACATGTCTATATAAGTTATATCGGAGAATCTACTTCTTCTTCACTTCCTAGTTTAGGCAAGAGTTGCCTGTTCTGTCTTCACTAATAGATCTAAGACCATCTCTTCCGAGGACGTCCGACATCTCTTCTTCCTCTTGGAAAATAATGGAAGATTTTATTTGGTAATCTACTTTCTTCCATTCTTTCTACATGTTCTTTCCACTGTATCTTGTTGTTAAATATCTTTTCTTTTATGGAGTAGATCTGCAGTTCTTCACGGATATTCTCGTTTCTTATCTGTAGCTTTGAGGTGGCAGCCCCACCAATGGTCTACTCTGCATAGCGTTGGTACCGCGATCAGAGGAAAACATATTACTCGTATTCTTCACAATGGAAACTCGGACGGACTATCGGAGAATCTTAAAATATATAATTACAATTCAATACATTAAATAAGTACTGTATTATTCTTAAGCAGAATACGTTGAGATTTTATTATAGAGAAAGATTTGCGTTAAATCGGTACTTGCTCAGGTAGCTCAGATGGTAGAGCACTAGGTCTAGAGAACCAAGGGTCCCGGGTTCAAGTCCCGGTCTGAGCATATAATTTTTCTCTTCAAATATAATTTATCCATCATTCCAGATGTATGAAATAAATAGTAAAAACATCGAAAAAAGCCGCACTGGCATTTATAATGTAATGCATAATTCTCAAATATGTCTTCTTATATAGGAGCTGCCATTTGCAAAGATACAAGTAAAGGCTTCATAGCATTTGGTGTGCGGGATTTACATTGTATATATTGAAAGATTTGCATTTAGATCGGTACTTGCTCAGGTAGCTCAGGTGGTAGAGCACTTGGTCTATAGAACCAATGGTCCCGGGTTCAAGTCTTGATCCGAGCGTATAATTTTTTCTCTTCAAATAGGATCCAATATGATAGTTTCTATAATTATGTTTAAGCAATTTTTTTAAAATATTGGCATAAATTTTACAGGACATATCCAATATACTTATTCCTCTATAATTAGAACAATTTTGTCTGTTTCCTTTTTATATAAAGTGATCCCACAACAGGCCCGGAGGCCCTTGGGGTAGTAGGAGGTTAAGGCTCCCACTTTTTTTAGACAATCGGCACCTGATGTCAGCCCTGCGTGACGGCCGCCTTTACCCCCAGAACGAGCGTCTGGTACTCATTTCCATTAGAGGTTGAGTCGACCCAAGGGCCATAGTGCCGCCAGAGAGTTCGGGTCAGTTTAAAAATCCTGACCCCAACGGGACTTGAACCCTCTACCCTCCGGCTTGTAGCTCAGTGCCTTAACCACTACGCTACGACGTGCCCCCTTTTTATATATATAGGATATATTTTAGCGATTTTCCATTCTTCGGGTATATATCCAAATTTCCAACATATATTTATAAAATCTAGTAGACGAACTTTTAGAGAAAACGATGCATATTTAATTAATTCTATGTTCATATTATCGGTACCCGATGTCTTTTTTTGTTATGGAAATGATCAATAGAAGTTGTTAATTCCTCTATGGTTATTAAATCTACGTGTTCATCTGCTTGTATTATTTATTCTTCATTTTCTTCTGTCCATAATTCTTGACAGTTACTTTTCCATTTTTCTTCTGAAATGTTATTTAATTTAAGTGTATCTCTTGTTTCATAATTTTGTATGCCTTTTCTTGTTTTTCATGTGCACCGTGTTTGATATCACTTATATATTTATCCCACATTGATCTTTTGGTTTTTCTAACTTCTCTACGAACTATTGCACTTTTTCTGTTGTATTCAATTAACGATTCATTTGTTTTCCTATTAAGATAATTTAGATGTTCTTAATCTACATTCCAATTTTTTTTTTCTTTTGTAATATGATTTCTTTCTCATTCCTAAAGATTCTTTTGCAGCTTGAGTTATTATTCTTTTAATCTCATCCCATTCTTCATTTATATTTCTACTTACAGGATTTTCTGTAATATACTGGTCTAATCTCTATTGATATTGTTCTTTAACCCAATCGCCTCAAAAGACGAGGTAGACTCGCCGGTAGTTAAATGGCCTTCAACTCAGAAGACGAGGTACACTCGCTTAACTCTGTTAATATATATTTTGTACATCCATTGGCAGAGCAGTATTTTGTTAATATTTATGAATAGTAGAGGAAAGTGTTTTTGCCATCACCCTTAATGTGATCTCAAGTACCGTTATCTGTTGTTTGTTTTGAATGTCTGAAAATTGACAATATAATTTACGGTAACTTAAATCCAGTTTCTGGGGAAATGCGTTGAGCATTTAAACCTGAAGTCAATGGGTTAATGGATTCTTGTTGTAATAGGTGAACTTTAAAAGTTTCATTATTTTCCATCTTATCATAGTGTAATTTCTTCCATCGGGTAGGTATAGCTATTTTATACATCGCTAAAAAATGATCAGAATTAATATCAGGCTCTCTATATACTCTAGTATCATGAACTAAATTTGAAAGTTTTTTATTTACAATTACATAATCAATTATACTTGTACTTCCTCTGGCACTCCATGTATATTTGTCAATATTTAAGTGTGGAAAAAGGTATTCGTTACTTTCAAGCTATTATAGGGGACGAAGTCTATTATAACTTTTCCATTATTATTTATAGTTATTTCATCATGTTTACCTATGGTTTCTGGTATTGGTTTATTTCCTATACGTGCATTCAAATCTCCAGTTAAAATAAGGTAATTTTATTTTATTTATATTAATTATATTATTTTTGGTCTGGACATCTTACCTCAATATTAATGTTGATTTGTTCTTGGACATGTTTCAAAACAATTCTGTTTTATCCTCAGCTTTCCCAGTCAATCAACATTAATATTGAGGTAAGATGTCCAGACCAAAAATAATATAATTAAAATAACCTCAAAATATAACTTCCTAAAATTAAATATTTATTTTATTTATTTATTACTTTCTGGATTTCTACGTAAAACTCTATTACATCATCTCTATTTTGTCCTTCATCTGGGCTATACATCTGGATAAATACATTTGATAAAAGTAAATAATTGGATGCGGAGATATGGAATGACAAGTTTGATGGAGGTTTTTGTCTGAAACTCCATCCCTACAACAAAACATGACCCTAGATGAATAAGCAGAACAAAAATGTAAGAACAATAACCTACCCTTGCTTTTATTAAGAAAGCAGCCAGTTCCTTCTTCCTACCTAAGAGCAGTCCTTACTTTGTGAGTGGATTACACAATTTTATTGTAGTAAAGACCGTTGATCCTAAACGTGAAGCAGTGTTTTCTTTTTTTAATTAGCGAAGTTCTGGTAGGTAAGGCCAACATTTTATCCCCCTTATGGTGCGACAGGCCTAGAAGGTCCTTACCCTACCATATGGCTGCTGGCCTCACATCCACATGTGTCAATCACAGAGGTAGACGATCATCTAGCCAGTGTAGGGGTGACAACAAGTATACTTACATAACATAATGTGATGCGGAGTGCACTTTTTCATCGTGACAGGCGTATAGTTTGCTATCAGAATATAGAAGAAGCTTCTAACTGCGTATTACGAACAGAATTGATAACTGGATCGTTCAAAGTACAAGTAGACCAAGACTAGACACTGTGTTAGGCCCATTTTTTGTAAAAACTAATGTTAAAATAATTCTAACTCTATTTCACCATGTTCATAGTTCATTAAATCTTACTATAATTACAAAGAGAGTTCTGAAACAATCCCTAGAATTAATTGTGGATTAATAACATCTCGTTTCTCCAAATATAACAAACTGGACTTGGTCTACTTATGCTCTGAAACTATCAAATTTAATATTATTGTTATATTTCACATAAATATACTGGATTTCAAATATCTTCATGCAAAATAAATAGAAATCATCCAAACTTAATGGGAGGTTGAAGCTTCCATCTTTCTAGACAATCGGCTCGAGCCATTCACCGGGATGTTGCCCCTGCATGATGAATACATTTACCCCCCCCAGAACATGCTGCGTCTGATACTTATTTCCAATAGGAGCTAAGTTGACCCCAGAGCCAAGATGCTGCCAGAAGGTTTGGTGCAGCTAAAAATCCGACCCCATCGAGACTCGAACCCATGACATTCTGGTTTGAGTGTGATTCCATAAACAACTACGTTACTTCATGAGCCATGAAAATTGCTTCAAATCATGAACGTGATATTTTATATTGGACCAGGAACATCTCGATTTCTTGAGCCACAAATAAGGTCTGTTTATCTCATTTATGTGCTGGTACGTACATTTATAAATTATAAAGGACCTGCGCATGTAAGAAGTTACATCAATAGAAGTCACAATGGCTTTATAAAGTAGTGTTTAAATTCCCGACAAATGTCTTCTTAATAATACGCCGTAGCGTAGTGGTTAAGGCACTGAGCTACAAGCCGGAGGGTCGAGGGTTCAAGTCCCGTTGGGGTCAGGATTTTTAAACTGACCCAAACCCTCTGGGGCACTATGGCCCTGGGGTCGACTCAGCCTCTAACGGAAATGAGTATCAGACACTTGTTCTGGGGATAAAGGCGGCCGTCAAGCAGGGCTGACATAAAGTGCCGATTGTCTAGAAAAAGTGGGAGCCTTAACCTCCTACTGACCCAAGGGCCTCCGGACCTGTTATGGGATCCCTTTAATAAAGAAGCTGCCATTTGCAAAGATAGAAACAGAGGTTTCATAGTATTTGGTGCGAGGGAATTACAACATAGGCCTGTATAAGAGAAAAATTTGCATCTAGATCACAACTCACCTCGGTAGCTCAGTTGGTAGAGCACTGACCCAGAAAGCCAAAGGTCCCGGGTTCGAGTATCGGTCTGGGCACAAATTTTTCTCTTGAAATATGAGTAGTAGCTTCATAATATATTTTTTTATTATGATTTCATATTTTGGTATAATTTTCTTCATATAATTCCTTGCTCTAGTCATAAATAAATCAGAAATGCAGAAGTTGCTAATTATTGGTACCAAGGCTAGTGGCTTCCTTTGGAGGGGAAGTTATGAGCTGTAAAATATGTGAGGAACTCAAATCTCTGTTTCTCAAGAAATGAAAACCATAGGAAAAAGAACATTGCATAAAAGATGGAGGAAAAGTCTGGGATAGGAACAAAGTGTAAGAACACATGGACAATAAAAACCAATGGAAGAGGCTTACAATCCAGAACACTAAAGTTGTGCCCTTCTTACTTCTGGCAACAAACCACATGGTCAGCTGACAATTGTTGTCATGGTTAAACGTCACACTTATGGAGGATGTTATCGTATTGCCAAGTTTATTCTTGTACTATTCCATAGTAATTCTGCCTCAGGGCAAGTCTTTCACTGCAATCACAGCTATGCTTTGCAGCTTTACTATGGAATTATAGGTGTGGTAGCTTCCCATTGCTTTCCACACCGGTGAAGGATGATGATGATAGCTGGATGATTTTCGGAGACCGTTGGGAACTGAGCTTCCTCACATTTGTCTTACAGGTGAGGAAAAACCCTCACCCTTATATGTAAGTAAACATGTTGGAAATTGACTCTAGCAGGAACATGTGTAATCACATTGAACAACATGATGCCAGTAGTCACTTGTTCTCAGAATAGAACAGTCCACACTGTAATGTACAACTGACTTGACAATGCTATTACTGCCAGTATTATGTAAACCACGTGCAGGAGTAATGCCAAAAATCAGGTAGGTGTGACCACGCCAGAAATAAGTGCGACTCGACTATGGATAAAAGACAGAGTGGAGTGACCAGATGAAGAGGAATGCATAGGAAGGAGACGGAGATTAAAACAACAGAATTATTGTGGATTTGATGTGAAGAAATAAGAGACCCATGTAAACATGCTAATGAATAGATTTTATTTACATTTAAAAACACTACAACTAGACGAGAGAATTGTCGAGGCAGTCGGATCAGTCCTGGTGAGATACAAGCGTTGCTGTCACGTGGATGGTGCTTTTTCATTGACGCAATGCTCTATGTCAGCGCGGCAGTTGGGACATCTTCTTTCAGTGGCCAACCATCGGTCTATGCAGGTTTTGTGGAATAAATGCATGCATGGAAGTCTTCGTACATCTTCACTGTCTTCAAATTCAGTTATGCAGATTGTGCATTTCTCTGCGTTGTCTTCTGTGTCGTCCGCACTTCTCTGTACCTATAATCACAATGGACACACAATCATGTAAAGTTTATCAAGAGAAAAACAAATGTTAACAATCATCACTTACTTCTTTAAACACTTGAATATTGTTAGCGCAGTTAGTGTGGTATTATATACTGCATGTTTTGTGCAAACAATCTGGGGAAAAACTTTAGTATTTGATGTTAACTTACTCAATGAATTCTTTTAATTACTAAAGAATCTCAGTACACATGTGCGACTGGTTAATGTAATTTCTATCAATGTATGTGAAATCAATATAACCAACCTACACAATAAATTACCAAACATGTTTATAAGCTAATCTTTATTTACATAATTCTTCTGTACGTGTGTTTGTCAATCTACTCCTAATAAACGACTGGACCGATTTTGATTAAATATTTTGTGTGTGTTCAAGTGGGTCCCTGGATGGTTTAAATTCAAAATTGGACCTAGTAGATGGCACTGTAATTGGGTTAAAGGAATGTTTTATGTCAGATGTGTAGTCATGACATATTGCCACTTCTTGAGCCACAACAGATGGCAGTG
This sequence comes from Diploptera punctata, assembly GCA_030220185.1. Lineage (NCBI taxonomy): Eukaryota > Metazoa > Arthropoda > Insecta > Blattodea > Blaberidae > Diploptera > Diploptera punctata. The sequence goes on from JASPKZ010009615.1 coordinate 23,528, forward strand.
AGGAGTTTTTTTTGGCAAACTTATTAATTAGTGAAGTTTATGGTAAAAAAAGTAACATTTTTTATTGTCCGGCCATGACACAAGAATTGAATGTTCGGCAGGACAATGTCTGCGAGTAATTAATAAAAATGAAGTCTTATCTCAGCTCGTGAGGTCAGGTACAACTTAACCTCATAATGTTATTTGCCATAATTAATTTATGAATGTTTATAACAAATGGACGTACACCAACTTCCTAACCCAACAACAGTTTATTTAAGAAACTGTAAACTAATCTTGTGTACAGTAACTTGTCCCATCAGAACCCAACAAAATCAAGTTAGTTTCTTGAAATATGGTTTGGAATTAATAGCCACACATATGTGCTGCCATCTAGTGGAAGTTACATTAAACATTTGCACAGCATTATGTAGAACTTCATTGAGAGATAAACAGCGCAACTTGTGTACATGGATAAGTGTTAAATAATTGTTAAACATGTTTTAACAACCGTTGCAAAATGTTTAAAATACAAAATGTTATCACAAATGGTAAAAGTATGTAATGCAACAATGACATATGAATGTTGTAAAGAAAATAATAGAAACGTCCTAATCTAGAGTTGAGCCACACCTGTCTACAACTGATATGTTTTCAACTGACAACGTACCAGGTTTTGTTAACTTACTCAAACTGAATTTAAATTATATGTTGAGTGTAAAAAGTTGGAAATTTGATTAATTGATTAACTTTTCTTTAACTGACAAACGTTAAACTGAAAATATATAAAACTGTTATTCTACCAGTTATATTATATGGATGTGAAACATGGACTCTTACATTAAGGGAGGAAAGGAGATTACGAGTATTTGAGAATAAAGTTCTTAGGAAAATTTTTGGGTCAAAAAGAGATGAACAGAAAGGTGAATGGAGAAAACTACATAATAGTAAGCTACATGGTATTAATAGCAAGCCAGATATAATAAAAACAGTTAAGTCTCGTAGACTGCGATGGGCAGGACATGTGGCATGAATGGGAGGTGAAAGAGGTGCATGGAAGCTTCTTATAGGAAGACCAGAGGGATAACAGCCAGTTGGTAGACCAAGAATGAGGTGGCAGAACAACATTATCCATGATTTGAGGGAAGTAGATTATACAGGGGATGAATGCAAAACATTAGCTCAGGATAGGGATGTATGGAGAGCTTATGTCTATGCGGTCATGAACCTATGGGTTCGATAGAGCCTGTGAGTTAGTTAGTTAACTGTCAAGTACTCCATTGTTGCGTGGAAAACTGCAAACTGTGGAATTACCTTCAATATCCATGACTTGCTCGTGTAACCAAACCATAAATTTATTTTCTTCTTCTGACCTAACTTTATACAATACAGAGCAATCAGAGTAAATGTCTAAGACATCCCATGTTCAGTGCACATAAAACAATATTACTTACTTACTCACTGGCACTATCAAACCCGTAGCTTCTTGGTCACGCGGACATAACCTCTCCATATATTCCTATCCTGAGCCAATGTTTTCCAATCATTCCCTGTATAATCTACTTCCCTCAAATCATAGTTAATGTTATTCTCCCACCTCATTCTTGGTCTACCAACTGGGTGTTTTCCCTCTGGTTTTCCTACAAGAAGCTTCCATGCATGTCTTTCATTCCCCATAGGTGCAACATGTCCTGCCCATCGCAGTCTACGAGACTTAACTGTTCTTATTATATCTGGCTTGCTATTAATATCATGTAGTTCAGTGTTATGTAGTCTTCTCCATTCACCTGTGTGGTCATCTCTCTTTGGTCCAAAGATTTACCTAAAAACTTTATTCTCAAATATTCATAACCTCCTTTCATGCCTTAAAGTAAGTGTCCATGTTTCACACCCATATAATATAACTGGTAGAATAATAGTTTTATATATTTTCAGTTTAACGTTTTTTGAAAGGAGTTGGGACGTCAAGAGTCTCTGTAATACATAATAGCACGCATTTCCAGAATTGAGCCTATGTTTAATTTCTTTGTGCATCTCATTCCTATTTGTGATTATTGTTCCTAGGTATTTGAATTCAGCCACTTCCTCAAAATTTCCTTCATTTGTCATTAGCTGTCCATTTACATTATATTATATAATGTAAACTTAAAAATGAAAGTAAAACTATTTGTAAAGAACCCTCAGCAGTGATAAAATACATGAAACAGGACAAATACAACAGATGGCGTTAAAAACAATTCAACAAACTTTTGGAAACACAAATAAAACACTGAAAAAGGGACATATGTGTATCTGTCTCTATTTGCAGCATGACATTAATGGCCTACATCCACGTGTGTCTATCTTCAGCTAGTGAAGGGATGATACAGGGTGTCTCTAAAGTCACTTCCATTTCCATGGAAACTCTACAATTTCTTTTTTCTTAGCATACACTGTTAGCTTAATGCAACATATTTAGCATGGAAGAACAGGTTGCCACTGTTTGTGCACAGGTATGCGGATTGACATATGAAGACGAGACAGCTAAATTTACCCATAAATTCCATAAACGAGACCCAACAAAAGCATACATTCATCTACTTCTAACCTTTTGACCGCCGAGTTTCCATTTTGCCAGCTGGGCTGTGGGTGCCAGGTTTTTTAAATGTAAAGTACTACGCCATACTATATAATATAAACCTTTATAAAGTATAATTAACTATCTACATGCCATGCTAAACTCACTATTATACATTTATTTGAAGGTTAGGCGGTGTTGCTTCCACTTGTAAAGATCCCAGCACGGTGTCTTCATTCAAATGTGTTATCACCATCACTAAAACATGTATCCTATTGAATACTTTTGATGACATTATCACTAAACACTTATCATATTCAAATTGTCAGACATTTTTTATGGTCCTGGGTTCGAATCCATTCCAGTCAAACAGCTGTTTTATGCCACGTGTTTCGTCTGGCGCGACACGCCCACCACTGTCACTCACACCCTGTTCATTTAGGTCTACATCACTTGCTTTACTATTTACAGGCTTAGATTGTAATAATATTCTCTTAGAAACAGGACTACTATCACATTCGTCAAACCAATAACCATGTGATGAACTGTTACTGTCACTCTCATCTTCTGATATAACTGACACAATAAACTCGCATATTTTATTTTCGTCAACTTCGAGACATGAATCACTGTGTTTCACAGCACGATCTACCCCTTGGCCAGGTACATTTTCAACTAAAAATAAAATAAAGAGAAATTCCTGAAATTGCAACATTCCATAGCAAAAAAAAAAAAAAGGCCTTGAAACTTGAATGTACTCCCTCCTTTAGAAAACGCATTTACAACTAGCCTGTACCGTTATTCTGTAAGGGATGTGCAAAGTTTGCTAAGAAAGGATGTACAAACACAGCACGAAAAATAATTTTAGTTTATTGAAGTAAAAACTTCAGGAAAAAAATATTTAAAATAATAAGATTGAAAACTGGAGCTTGCCGGGTGTGGCATACTGCTGTACACACACTTTCACCGGTGCACGCCGGGCATGGCGTTCAAAAGGTTAAACAAATATAAGTGTACCAGCAGTGATGAGGCATGACTACGGTTATCAGCAGAAACAGTGCAGCAGGTTCAAATTGCCAGTGAGAGTCCAAACACATCAACTTGATGCCTCAGTAAGGAGTTGAGTGCCCCTTGCAACACAGTGCAGAAAATTCTAAGTTTCATTCTACAAAAACATCCTTATCACATCTGCTTGATTTATGGAATCATATCACAAAGGCAGCAGGCTTTCTCGGTTTAAATGTTAAAGTCTACATTTTGTTTCACAGCTGTGTGTTTTTCACCAGATGGCAGTAGAATAAGTGTATAACTTCACAATAACATTGATTTTTTTAATCATTGTCCTCCTGCATTGAAATGGAGAGTGACTTTAGAGACACCCTGTGTATATGTGAATGTCAGAGCTGAAAAAAGTGTATCTTGAGGGAGCAAATTTCAAATAACAGCTGCTACTTTTTTATTAAAAACATATTGAAGTAGAGACTGACCTGTTTATATTTGTACAGGAACGTGTACCGCTCAAAAGTGATCTGTGAATGTGTTCGTGTGTATCCATAGACGAGGTCGCGGCCTGTACATCCCAAAGGGTGTATTCCTGTGATGGATTGGCATCAGTTTGTTCATCTGGGGCTTGCAGCGAAGGAGCCACCTGCAACAATCAAAACAGAAAACAAGGGTTAAAAATTGATACTATAAAAACTGAATGAAAACATACAACAATTAATTTCTACATAATACCAATTCATCACCAATACCACTAATTCTTCATTATAACTAACATTCAAACCCGTACATTAATGGCCGAGTGGACACAAGCTCTCTATACATCCTTATTCTGACCTAATGTTTTCCAATCATCCCCTGTATAATCTACTTCCCTCAAATCATGGTTAACTTTATTCTCCTACCTCATTCTTGCTCTACCAATTGGGCATTTTCCCTCTTGTTTCCCTAAAAGAAGTTTCCATGCCCTCTTTCATTCCCCACTCGTGCCACATGTCCTGCCCACCTCAGTCTACGAGACTTAAAAAAGTGATCATATTTACACAGGGAAAACTAGAAGAAATTTGAAAACCAGAGTGAAGGAACAAGGAATTGCAAAAATCACCAGTAACCGCTCATGGTTGGTTAGAAAAACAACAATTTGAAAGAAAGGCTCATTTAATAAAACACTGTTTGCGGGAAAAAATCCACATTCAAAAACCTAAGAAAGAAAAATTAACGAACTTTTAAATTGCCAGGAAGTTGATTTGATTGGTGAGTTCATAGATCCACAAAGAGATGAAGTAAGAAGCAGTGTTCCTGGACAACAGAACATCAGTCATGTAACTACTGAAGATGTAACCACTAAGGTTATGAAACTGGTATAATTACAAGACAGGATATGATGTGAAGTGGAAAGAATTTTTTTTTATATTATAACAGAGTAGCTATTTGATACATACACTTACCATAGGAGGTGGGATCATAGCAGAATGTCCTTCAGGATGACTGTACACAGTTGGTTGCTGAGGTGTAGGCTCTGGTAGCTGATGGTGATGGTGCATGCCGTAACTGGTGTCGAAGAGGAGGAGCCACTGAGTGACTGCTGTGAATAGTGCACCGCGTCTGACCATGGCATCAATATTCCTAAGTTGTCTCGTCCTCTCCGCCTCTTGCATGAGTTGCTCAAAGAGTAAATTCCTCTCATCGCACTGGGTGACTTTGTGTAACTGTTATAGTCGTGATCAGTAGTGGGCGGTGGGGTACACTGGGACTTCTGCCGGCACGCTGCCACTGCACTGGTACTGGGATGGAAGTCTGAATGGAATAAACAAGAGAAGGCACAACTCAACGGTGGGGGACTGCATGGGATGAAGTAGACTAGCTGCAGGGGAACCTGGTGGTGCAGTGGATACAGCAGGATGTTGCGCCTGAGTCCAGAATTCCTCGTCCGATTCTTGAGTTAAGTATACAACCGTCACAGGGTGTCTGGTCTGTGATTGCTCAAATTGGACAGTAACAACATCAATGTCTGAGTCATCATCTGTCTCATCGCTGTCGCAACTTGACAAGAGATGATCTGGGGCGCTCGGGACTTCTGCAGGCTCACTACCGCTGTACTGGTACTGGGATGACGGAAGTCTCAATGGACTAACAAGAGAAGGCACAACTCGGGGTGGGGGACTGCATGGGATGAAGTGACTAGCTGCAGGGGACTCTGGTGGTGCAGTGGATACAGCAGGATGTTGCGCTGAGTCCAGAATTTCCTCGTCCGATTCTTGAGTTAAGTATACAACTGTCACAGGGTCTCTGGGTTGTGATTGCTCAAATTGGACAGTAACAACATCAATGTCTGAGTCATCTTCTGTCTCATTGCTGTCGCTACTTAACAAGAGATGATCTGGGGCGCTGGGACCATCCTCTATGAGATTGTGTGGCAGTTGTGTCCCACTGGAAGCTGAAAAAACCAAACAAACACTTAGATAAGTCCCTATTGCACAAAACAAGATTTACAAATTAAATTTGAAGAGATAAATGTACTTCTGTACACGAGTGCTCTTCCATCTGAGCTATTAGGCTTCCAATTTATTCACACATTTCTCTCTGTACCATCACATTTTTCTATACTATTACTAGGAACAGTGATAAATGCAAATGGCAAAATATAGACTGAAATCAGGAAAAGAATAGAGAAAATGATGATTTTGAAAAAGATTTTTGGGCTGTAGGCCGTGGTCGTCAGGCTTGTAGTTCCCCGACATTTCGACAGAGACTGCATTTGGCAAAATGTCAGGGAAGTACAAGCCTCACGACCCCGGCCTACAGCCCTAAAATCTTCTTCAAGATCATAATAGCAACTCCTGCCATGAAAGTCTACGTGAATACAATAGAGAAAATATTTATTTATTCGTCTGATGCCACCAGGTTGTCTCTTATGACATTTCTGGCTTCCTCCCCTGGCATTGGCGAAATTGTAATCCATTTCTCATGTTGGGGCACCTGAAAGGCAGAGTTATGTTACCCCAATGATATGATATGGTAATGAAGCACCAGGAGAGTTCTTAACCTAAAATCCAGACTATGGGCAACCAATAATTTGCTTTATGGAAAATTTCCATTGTTTGATCGGGAATTGAACCCGGGAACTCATTCAACTGTAGTCAGTAACACAGACTATTATTCTATGAGGCTAGTCATAGAAAAACGTTTAAATGTCTATAATTTAAAAAAACAATTATCTGGAATAAAGATATACCCATCACACCTAAAATGGCAATGTATATAAAACTTATTTCAAACCAATGTTAACATATGCACCTGACACTTGGACATGTACAAAGAAGGACTTGAGCAGAATTCAAGCTACAGAAATGAAATTCTTATGTGGAATGGTACATAAAACAAGGAGATATAGAATAAGAAATAACAAACTCAGGGAGACCTTACATGTTGAAAAATTAACAACAGATTTATAAAAAAAAAGATTAAATGGTTAGGACATCTACAAAGAATGGAATAGGAAAGACTACCACAAACACTGTTAAATCTCAAGATACAAGGAGAACGACTATGAGAGAGATAGATGAACCAGATGAAGAAAAGTCTACAAGAAAGACGATACGGCTGGGAAGAACTAAAAAGAAGGAAAGCACGGGAAGATAGAGATGGTTGGAATTGACCTTCGGAAAGGAGGATACAATATAACTCTATCATTAATTAACAACATGCAGTTGAATGGAAATTCTAGTGTTGTAACAGAATGAGATACTGACCAGGGAACACCTGCGGCTGCACTGGAACTTGCTGAGGTGGAGGAGGTACAGTCACTTCTTGTTCCACGACGTGATGTTCTGGTTCGGTTTCACCAGCAGGTGCATGCATAAACTTCCTCTTCTTTATTGGCAGAGGACCAACATACACAGGAGGGCAGCAAGTCCTGGGACGCTTCAATTCAGGATGGTAGAAGGTTCTGGGATGCTCCAACTCAGGAATCTCCGTGGAACTACACGATGCTCCTTCGCTGGTACGAGAATGGTTGCCCTTCTTTACCTTCAGTTCAACAGACGTTCCTCTATCACCTTCTTCCAATACTCGCTTACGTCTCGCTGTGTCATACCGATCAGCACTGGCAACTGAAACACAACATTCAGATATCAGCTTAACATCCTATGTATATAAACATTTTTTATTTTCAATCTTAAATATTAAATTTATCATTTCTTGCCGAATAACAAATTTTATTTGAAGAAAATCTATCTATCTATGTATAATGACATAGCCCGTTGTTGAGCCATGGCCTCTCCTCTGTTAGGAGTTACTAAACAATGTTAATTTTTAGTTATCTTATTTGCTCATAGATGTCATGCGGTCAACACACTGATGCAATGAGACATCTAGCAGTCCAATAAAGTATTACTAGGACGTTAATGTTGACAATTTTGCTTAGGAGTCTCTTTATTCAGGATTAAGGATCTTTTACAAGCCTGAAAATCTTCAGACTCGGGACCGTGGCTTAAAGTTTTTCCCGGAGGACTTGCTCCTTGCATTTTTCTATCCTAAAAAATCCATCGACTCCGTCCAGGTTTGAACCCACGACCCTCAGAACTAGAGACAAGGAGCATAACCACTAGTCCACCACAGAAAATAAGTAATCCCAATTGGTAAGAAATCTGGAATTTATTAAATTAGTGACATGACTGCAAGAAAGTATGTATACATAGAAAACTAATGGGAATTTAGAAACTCATACAAAAGAACACTTTAGAAATATGTACGTATCCAATGGTCTGGAATTAACAACAAAGGTATTGTTAGAAATATAAAAAAATGTGAAATTGAAGAGTGAAATGGAATATGGATACAATCGATACTAGTAAAATTCATGGTGATTTTCCTTTGAGGTATTAGTTCACAGTAATATAATGTACGGTTAAAAACTATAATATAGTTACCTTGTAGGTTCGTCTCATCAACTTTAGTTCTTTTAAAACTCTGTAGGCCTTTCGGGACTAGTCCCATTATCAGCAGAATGCATTAGGTCCGTTCTTGTTGACCCTTGTTGAAGTACTGACTTGGTTGTGAGAATTTTGTACAGAGGATTGTGTGGATTAGGTGTGTATTCATTGAGAATCAGGTTGTTGTTGATTTCTCTTAGGATTGCGATTTCCTCCAGTATATTTATTCTCGTTGGAATGTTTTCTCTATGTACTATTGTGAGGGTGTTATCAATGTTATGCATATGGTGTCCAGCTTGAATTACATGTTTTGAGTAACTTGATTTTCCTCCATTGTAAATGAAATCTCTGAAATGTTCCTTGAATCTAATGTTGAAGCTTCTGTTAGTTTTCCCAATGTACAATTTATTGCAGTCTTTTATTAAATTAATATTAAGAAGCTAAAGCTGTTACTATGATTGAAATAAGTATATTAAAGTACACTACTAAATTATTGTAATCAAATGGTAAAGAGAAAAATTTTTGCCTGAACCGGGAATCGAACGAACCCGAACCTTCAGCTTTCCATGCTGATGCTCTAACCATTGAGCTAATCCAGGCTTCCTTCCCATCCAAGCATAAATCCTTCCTTTACCTTACTGTCTTGGTCCCACATTCAAATGCTATGAATCATCATTCACAAATACACAATGAATGGCTTCTACCTGAAGAAGACATGAAGGGACTCCACATAGCTATAGCATTATTTTATTAAATTAATATTAAGAAGCTAAAGCTTTAGCTTTAGCCATTCATTGTGTATTTGTGAATGCTATAGATTCATAAGCTAAAGCTTTAGCTTCTTAATATTAATTTAATAAAATAATGCTATAGCTATGTGGAGTCCCTTCATGTCTTCTTCAGGTAGAAGCCATTCATTGTGTATTTGTGAATGATGATTCATTGCATTTGAATGTGGGACCAAGACAGTAAGGTAAAGGAAGGAATTATGCTTGGATGGGAAGGAAGGCCTGGATTAGCTCAATGGTTAGAGCATCAGCACGGAAAGCTGAAGGTTCGGGGTTCGATTCCCGGTTCAGGCAAAAATTTTTCTCTTTACCATTTGATTACAATTATTGCAGTCTGCACATGTTAATTTGTAGATGCCTTTATTGTCGAATTCATCTATTTCTTCTATGTTGTTGTTTATTAAATTGTTTAATTTGTTGTCAGTTTTGTAGGATATATTAATATTCTTGTCGAGCTTTTTTAGTGTGTTGGCCAATTTTAATGTTTCTTTACCAGTGTACGTAAGAGTTATCCATTTCTTGTTGTTGTCATTGGATTCTATTTCAAGTTTGGTTATGTTGGTAATGTTGTTTTTTCTTTTTTGTTTGTTTATAATTCTATTTATTATTTGTTTGTTGTAGCCGTTAATTTTTGCCATGTGTTTGATGTAATTTAATTCTTTATTATAATTGTCTTTATTTAGAGGGAGTTTTAACATCCTATTTATTAGGCTTTTGAATGTACTTATTTTATGTTGAAAAGGATGTCTCGATTTATTGTTTATGGCTAGTGTGTTGCTTGTCGGTTTTCGATAAATGCCAATTTCTATTTTGTTGTTGGTGAAGTTTTTTGTTAGTGTTAGGTCCAAATAGTTTATACTGTTGTTGATTTCTGTTTCATCAGTAAAGATGATTTTGTTGTGCATGTTATTTAAATCTTGAGAGATTTCTTTGTCTTTTCTATTTTTGCTGTCATAAATAATTAATACGTCATCTTTACTGATGAAACAGAAATCAACAACAGTATAAACTATTTGGACCTAACACTAACAAAAAACTTCACCAACAACAAAATAGAAATTGGCATTTATCGAAAACCGACAAGCAACACACTAGCCATAAACAATAAATCGAGACATCCTTTTCAACATAAAATAAGTACATTCAAAAGCCTAATAAATAGGATGTTAAAACTCCCTCTAAATAAAGACAATTATAATAAAGAATTAAATTACATCAAACACATGGCAAAAATTAACGGCTACAACAAACAAATAATAAATAGAATTATAAACAAACAAAAAGAAAAAAACAACATTACCAACATAACCAAACTTGAAATAGAATCCAATGACAACAACAAGAAATGGATAACTCTCACGTATACACTGGTAAAGAAACATTAAAATTGGCCAACACACTAAAAAAGCTCGATAAGAATATTAATATATCCTAAAAAACTGACAACAAATTAAACAATTTAATAAACAACAACATCGAAGAAATAGATGAATTCGACAAATTAACATGTACAGACTGCAATAAATTCTACATCGGGAAAACTAACAGAAGCTTCAACATTAGATTCAAGGAACATTTCAGAGATTTCATTTACAATGGAGGAAAATCAAGTTACGCAAAACATGTAATTCAAGCTGGACACCATATGCATAACATTGATAACACCCTCACAATAGTACATAGAAAAAACATTCCAACGAGAATAAATATACTGGAGGAAATCGCAATCCTAAGAGAAATCAACAACAACCTGATTCTCAATGAATACACACCTAATCCACACAATCCTCTGTACAAAATTCTCACAACCAAGTCAGTACTTCAACAAGGGTCAACAAGAACGGACCTAATGCATTCTGCTGATGATGGGACTAGTCCCGAAAGGCCTACAGAGTTTTAAAAGAACTTAAGTTGTGGAGACGAACCTACAAGGTAACTATATTATAGTTTTAACCGTACATTATATTACTGTAATATGGATACAATTATAAAATATACATTTTGAGATATTCCATTCATCCATAGTAATTCTGCCCGATGACAGGTCTTTCACTGCAGTCAGCATTTTCATGCTACGTTTAGCACTATACTAGGGAATTATACGTGTGGTAGCTACCTATTGTTTTCCACACTGGAGAAGGATGATGATGATAATGATATGGATGATGATTGACAGATGACTTTCGGGGACCGTTGGGCGCTAAGCATCCTGACATTTGTCTTACAGGTGAGGAAAAAACCCTGGAAAAAAACCTCACCCAGGAGCCTGTCCTGACCGGGAATTGAATGGAAAAAGCGTAAAACATGAGTTATGGCCATATTCCATTCAAACCCTCAATTGAGAAATTATCAATTGCAGCTCATAGTTTGCTAGAGAATCATAAAATTGAAAACAAACTAAACTTTCAAAACATTTGGCAAAGGCCATGGAATTAACAGTCTGGGAAGAGATATACATTCAGAATAACAGTTATACATCCATGAATTCTGGAATTCTCGGCAAACAAGATTTTATCTCCAAGTTCATCAAATCAATACTAGAAGACGATGGTGAAGGCAAAAATTCAAGTCGGAAATATGGCTGTCCCTGAAACGCCGTCATCGATTGTCAAAAACATGGAGTGTACGAAGTGAGATGAAGTACTTAAATCTCATTCAGGTGAAAAAGAAATGGAAAAGTAATGAATTTTGAAATTCTGGGGAAGTTAATTTCATTTGGAGGTTCATCAATCCACCAACAGATGGAGTAGGAAGCAGTGCTCCTGAGCAAAATTACTGATGTTAAACCACCTAAGTTTTGAAACAGGTCTAATTAGAAGATAGAATATGAGGTGAGGTGAACAGAATTTATTTTAAAATTTAAACAGGTATTTAGTGCTGTAAATGTATGACAACATACTCTCTCCCCAATAAAACAATTGTTGGAATTTTAATGTCTCCTGAAGATCACAAGACACAAAGCCACACCAGGGAGTATAAAAGTTCTTACCATTTCTGTACTCGGTGTTGTGAGGAGGACGGTCCACAGTAGAGGAGAATGCAGTGTCAAAGTTCTCAGCGAGAGATGTGGGGCTTCCCACTACACCTTGACCTGTGTATGACATCGTCTGAGCTGATTCCTGCGGCCGATGTTCAGAAGTGGGCATTACACGTTCCGCCATACTGCTGAAATAACATAAATACCCACAATATATATTATTCTATTTTTAATAAATAAAGAACAAATAATTAAACTTAACATAATCATCCTTAATTGAACAGTTGTCAGGTAACGAAATCTAAACAACAAAAATTCAAACAAAAAAGTTTTGTAATCAATTGAGTTGGTGTTTACTTGATGAAAATCCATATTTATTAATTAAATAAAAATAAAACGTAGTTTCATTTGATTTTCATATTTATTAAGATATAATTCAGTGACAGCTGTTTCGGTACACTGTACCTTCTTCAGACATGTTAACAAATTATGAATTGTGTTCCAACTGATCTAAGCAACAATACAACAATATTTATTTAAATTTTTTAATTTAACAAAGGGGATTCATTCAAATCAAGTTGAAAATTTAACATTTTATTACTACTTTTCAATTTATTTATGTCTACAGCCTCCAAAAGATCTAACTTCTTACCCTTATCACAAATATGTAAAATTTCAACATTTGGATCGAAACAATGATTAAATTGGAATAGGTGGTTAGCATATTTTGAATTTTCTAAATTTCTGTTATATGCTCTCATGTGTTCCTTTATCCGAGAGATAAAAGGTCTACCAGTTTGTCCTATATAGACATTGTCACATGTGGCACACTTCAATTTATATACACCTGATAATTTTTCTCTTTTTGTTTTGGTTTTATTGTTTTTTATTATATTTTGTAGAGTTTTTTAGTTTTAAATGTCACATTAATGTTCAACTTTTAAAAGTGTTTAGATATTTTATTTGAAAGTGGGCCTTTGTATGACATTACGACATATTTCTTTGTGTTTTCTTTGGGTAAAGGAAAAACTTTGTTAATTGCTTTTTTTGCAATTAGAATGTTTAATTAAGAAGGTTCATTACAAAAAAGCAATTAACAAAGTTTTTCCTTTACCCAAAGAAAACACAAAGAAATATGTCGTAATGTCATACATAGGCCCACTTTCAAATAAAATATCTAAACACTTTAAAAAGTTGAATATTAATGTGGCATTTAAAACCATAAAACTCTACAAAATATAATAAAAAACAATAAAACCAAACCAAAAAAAGGAAAATTATCAGGTGTATATAAATTGAAGTGTGCCACATGTGACAATGTCTATATAGGCCTAACTGGTAGACCTTTTATCTCTCGGATAGAGGAATACATGAGAGCATATAACAGAAATTTAGAAATTCAAAATGCGCTAACCACCTATTCCAATTTAATCATTGTTTCGATCCAAATATTGAAATTTTACATATTTGTGATAAGGGTAAGAAGTTAGATCTTTTGGAGGCTGTAGAAATTAATAAATTTAAAAGTAGTAAAAAACTGTTAAATTCTCAACTTGATTTGAATGAATCCCTTTGTTAAATTAAAAAATTTAAATAAATATAAGTTGTATTGTGCTTAGATCAGTTGGAACACAATTCATAATTTTTAACATGTCTGAAGAAGGTACAGTGTACCGAAACAGCTGTCACTGAATTATATAATAAATATGAAAATCAAATAAAACTACGTTTTATTTTTATTTAATTAATAAAAAAGTTTTGTGTGGAATAGTGAACTATCCGGAGAATATCACGACATGGTGCATATACAACAGTTTTTATTCTGTCCCTTCAAACAATGAGAACAAACGCAAAGTATAGCAGAAAACAAGTTATTTTACATGATTGTAAAGTACTTAGAAGATGGAAGTGGGACATTTTGAAACCAAAAAGTCCAGATCTGTATGCCATCAAAAAAGGACATTTTGTTTTGAAACCTGCAACTAATCTATGGTCGCCATTTTGCTGTGGACAAGAATCAGTTAGTTTCAAATAGCCACATTTTATACGAATTTTTAGTCATTTATAGAACGTCCTGAGGCCAAATGATATTTGTACATAGAGGAACCTAAGAAGAATGCAGAAACACTAAAAGTCAGATTTGGTGCCAAGTGGACAAGAAAAGTTTTCAAAAATGAGGTCTTCAAATTCTGTATCATAATCGCGCCTACGGTGGCAAACCCACCACCGGACTTGCTGACAGGCCAGTAATTTGTTTTGACAACTCACCTTATTAAAAGTCTCCAAAATGTAAAAGGACTACTCTATCTTCAAACACAATTATATTTATTGATAATTTTAAGTAGCACGAAAAAACGTATTCCACGTAAAAATTTGTGCAACTGTTCACTATGACAAATAGGTAACACGTGTAGACCACCAACCAACAGCTCGTTTCTCTTTGGTGCAATGCAGTTCCCTAAGTCAACCAATCAGAAGGCAGAACTTACGATAGATCAGAGAGGATGAGCGTATTCGATACTCGCATAAAAAGCTGTTCACATTTAAGAGCAGAGAATGAGTCGAATAATCTCTGATAGACGAACTATTCTAGCTGGAGTGACTCAGGGATCCCTACTATCATCATTGCTATATACTATTTATACCGCCGACGTTCCTGGGAGGACATATACGCAACTGGCCCTGAATGCCGATGATATTGCGATATATAATAAAGACAGATCCTTACTTAGGTGTAGTAGAAAGGCGCACAGAGGCCTACGAGATATTGAGCGGTGGGCTGATAAATCGAGAATCATAATTCGTAAAGATAAAAATCATTTTTACACAACGGATCTCTTTGAAATCTTTTTTCAAGACCAAATAACTTTTTGGTTGCAAGTTCTTTAGTATAATGTAAAGATGGAGTATTGCAGTTAAAACATCCTTTCTTACTTAAGGGGACACATCGGTAGAAAGTACTAAAAAATCTGATTTTCTTATTTCATCTTTTGATAGTTTAGGCATTCAACTATAATTCCTCCAAGTTCCATAACTCAATTCAAATTGATTATTCTTAAAAAATTACAGGTGCTGTCATCTGCCACGCCCACCTTCTTTTCCTGCTTGCTGTCATATTTGGTTCTATTTTACTGCGTAATTTGCCGGCATGTAAGTGTAGATTATCTAATTCTAATTTATTAAGAGTAAGATTAAAACTAAGACTGCGTATACAAAGAGGACATATTACAATTATAGGAATATACAGCCCAGACGAAGGACAAAATAGATGATGTAATAGAGTTTTACGAAGAACTCCAGAAAGTCATAAATAAAACAAATAAAAATGATTACCTTATTTTAACTGGAGATTTCAATGCACGTATAGGAAATAAACCAATACCAGAAAACATAGGTAAACATGGAGAAGTAACTATAAACAATAATGGAAAATTTATAATAGACTTCGTCCCCTATAATAGCTTCAAAGTAACGAATACCTTTTTTCCACACTTAGATATTCACAAATATACATGGAGTGCCAGAGGAAGTACAAGTATAATTGATTATATAATTGTAAATAAAAAAACTTTCAAATTTTGTTCATGATACCAGGGTATATCGAGGGCCTGATATTAATTCTGATCATTTTTTAGTGATGTCTAAAATAGCTATTCCAACCCGATGGAAGAAATTACACTATGATAAGATCGAAATAATGAAACATTTAAAGTTCACCTATTACAACAAGAATCCATTAAAGAATTATATCAAAAGAGATGACAGAAAATCCTGTAAGTAGAAATATAAATGAAGAATGGGATGATATTAAAAGAATAATAACTCAAGCTGCAAAAGAATCTTTAGGAATGAGAAAGATATCATATTATAAAAAAATTAAAAATTTGGAATGAGGACTTAGGAAAAAAAGTAATAACAACAACAATAATAATAATAACAATAATAATAATAATAATAATAATAATAATAATAATAATGTTTTATTTATTCTGGCAGAGTTAAAGCCATAATATCTTCTCTTCCACTCAACCAGCACAAATAGAAATAAGTATTTGACAAATATAGATATACACTATACTAATTATAAACAGTTAAAGATACATTAAATGTAGCAATGTAAATTTAATGTACAAACAACATTTTATACAATAATAATACTTACGATAATAGTAATAACAATAAAAATAATAATAATAATAATATATATCTATAAATGAAAAGAAAACGGCGTATCTAAATTACCTTAATAGGAAAAGAAATGAATCATTAATTGAATACAAAGAGAAAAAGCGCAATAGTTTGTAGAGAAGTTAGAAAAACCAAACGATCATGTGGGATAAATATATAAGTGATAATATATAAGCATCCAACAAACCACGGAAGGAGTTAGCAACCAACGACGCAGAACTCTTTACACTTCACATAACAATCAGTAACAGCATTCCTTACCAAGATTGGAACAAGATCGACAGCATTACATACAACTCAAGTGAAGCACCATGTTAAAGTCTACTAGAACGCAGATGAAGAAATTCGACTTTCTAAAAATGCAATCGCGACCCTTACAGCAATCAGTCGGTCTACAACATACCGTAACAAAACCTGTCATCACGCACGCTGTCAACTGAAGAAACATCTGTACTATCAAAAGGAGGCAACTACGCTATCACACCCACATCAATACCTGTAGGGGATATTATCTCTAACATCGAGGCAAGCATCAAGAATCTCCCCTTGCAAACAAACTGATGAAATTCGTTATGAAGCTGCAAGAATATTCCGTCGCGCCCAACCACCGAAAAGCAATTTAACTAAGAAGGAGAGACTAGCGCTAAAAACTTTAAATAATGATAATAATATCACTATTTTACCAGCCGATAAAGGAAACTCTACAGTTGTTATGAATACACACGAATACAAAGAGAAAATAATAAAGATTCTGACACCAGATACATATAAACCTATCAAGCGAGACCCTACATCCGGTATTCTTCGAAAAACCAACAATCTTATCAAGCAATCGTCCTTGCCAGAAGGAATTAAGAAGAAATTATGCGTATCCGAAGCTCAACCTCCAAGACTCTATGGTCTTCCAAAAATACACAAGAACAACATTCCACTCCGGCCAATTGTCAGTGCCATCGGTTCCCCGACCTACTTACTGGCAAAGCATCTTACAGGACTTCTGAAACCACTCCTTGGAAAAACGGACAGCTACATCAGAGACTCGACACATTTCATTGAGAGACTACGGAATATAAACGTAACATCTCAAGATATACTGGTTAGCTTCGATGTGGTTTCCCTTTTCACCATGGTGCCAGTAAATGAGACCATGGACTACATTAGACAGATTTTCACAGAAGAAATATCCAATTTATTCAGGCATGTACTAACTACTACTTACTTCCAATGGAACAACAGCTACTATGAACAGACCGACGGAGTAGCCACGGGCAGTCCTCTAAGCCCAGTAGTAGCGAATTTTTTCATGGAGAAATTCTAAACAGAAGCACTAAAAACAGCTCCCAAGTCTCCAGAACATTGGTTTCGCTATGTTGATGACACATTCGTAGTATGGAGACATGGCAGTGAAGAATTGGAACGTTTTCTTCAACACCTTAACAGCAGACACAACAAAATACAGTTCACTATGGAAAAAGAAGATAATGGAAGACTTCCTTTCCTGGATGTTCAAATAATAAGGACTGGCAATGGGGAAATTCAACCTACAGTTTACAGAAAACCTACACACACAGACCGATATCTGCACAAAGACTCTAACCACCATCCAAGACAAAAGCGAGGTGTCATTAAGACACTGTTCGACAGAACCGACTAAGTTATGCCAACCACAACCACCTTAAACAAGAACAACACCATCTGTTCAATTGTTTCCAGAAAATGGCTACACATCCAAGGAAATAAGACAAACCATACATCCACGAAGACAGCACGTCAGAATGGAACACACACCCTCAACCAGCATAGCCTACTTACCATATGTACAAAGAGTCACAGATCGTATCGGAAAACTCCTACGAAAATACAACATAAAAACAGTTTACAGACCTACAAGAAAAATAGAAGACTACCTTCGCTCAGCTAAGGATCCTCGGCCACCTCTCTCCACTTGCGGCCGTATATCGACTTCCTTGTTTGTGTGGTAAACCATACATAGGGACCC
>JASPKZ010009616.1:0-40000 GCA_030220185.1 Diploptera punctata
ATATCTCTCTCTGTATGTATATCTATGTTCTCTCTATCTCTGTCTCTATCTCTGTCTCTCTCCATCTCTCCTCTCACCCCCACATGTCCATAATTTTTTCCTAAGAACTTTATTCCCAGATACTCTTAATCACATATCCTCCCATGTTTCACAGCCAAATATAATAAATATAACTGGCAGTAGGATAACAATTCTATTAAATACTAAGCCAGTAACACGGCGTCCACCGCCACGCCTAAATAAATGAAGATTAACTCGTGTTTCTTGTTTCGTTAAAGAAGTAAAATTATAAATAATTAATTATGAAAATTTATATTTTTTAGATACTCCGTAATGATTACCCGAACAACTTGACTTAAATGTGCTGAAAGACAATATTCATTATTGTGTGAATTATCCGTAAGAGATAAACTAATATGCTACCGGGGACTTTCTTGTAGAGAGAGCTTAAATCACGCAATAATAACTTACACAGCGGGTCAACGCCACTGACTGTGAAATTGAAAAAAGTAAGTTTCAATTCGAATTTAACAAAACATAAATATTTCACGGATTAAATCTGTGTATAACCCATAGATATGCGGTATGAACAATCAGCAACTGTTCCTTTATAAGGTAAATTCTAAATACATTTAGAAATACCATACGTTTCGTAGATTAAAATGTCTGAAAATATAGGCCTATTAGGTGTTATAGGGCCTACTGTCCAAGTTTGGAAGCGAAACTGAATACACATTATAACAAATTTAAATTTAAAATTTGAAATGTTCCGTTTTACATGTTTTAGATAAGAATATATGTTATTCTTATTACAAACGTAATATTGAAGTAAATATCCATCCATCTATAGTAATTCTTCCAGAGGGCAGGTCTTTCACTGCAATCATAGAATTTTCATGCTATGCTTTGCAGCTATACTAGGGAATTGTAGGTGAGGTAGCTTCCCGTTGCTTTACACACCGGGTGTAGTATGTTGATGATGATAAGTATGATGATGATATTGATAAGGATGATAATGATGTTGGTGATATGATTTCGGGGACCGTTTGGGCCTTAACGTTTTCCTGACATTTCTCTTATAGGTGAGGAAGAACTTCCATAAAAACTTCACCCAGAAAAACTGCCCCGACCGGGGATCGAACCCGCCCCTCTGCGTGACAAGGCAGCACGGAAACCCGAGACCATCGGTGGACTAATATATATATATATATATATATATATATATATTACAAATGTAATGAAATATAGACAGATATGTATAGATTTTACATTCGAAGTAAGCTATAATCGGCTGATGGAACCGACACGCTAACCACATGTCTCACACACACACTGGCAGGATGATAACGATGATTAATATTACTACTATTGTTTTTATTATTATTATTATTATTATTATTATTATTATTATTATTATTATTATTATTATTATTATTATTATTATTATTATTATTATTATTATTATTATTATTATTATTGAGGAAGATTTAGGGCTGAAGTAGAAATTTCTTCCTTTTCCTTAAAGTATGTTATATATAAATATATTGTATATTCCCTTTACATAAACTGAAATATCACAGACGAACCCGTACTAGGTTCATCGCCGGGCGGACACAAGTTCTCCATACATCTCTATCCTGAGCTAATATTTTTCAGTCATCGTCCTGTCTAATCAATCAATCAAATCATTAGTTAAATGTTATTCCCCCATCTCGTTTTCGGTCTATATATATATATATATAAACTTGGTATTTTACCGCTGGTTTTCCTACAAGAAGCTTCTTTTCCTTCTTCCATGCCACATGACCTGCCTGTTCTTCTCATTATAATATCCTGCTTGCTTCCTATAAACACCGTTTAAGTTCAATGTTGTTTCAGTCTTCTCCATTCGCCTATCCCTTCGTCTCTCTCTCTCTCTCTCTCTCTTCTCTCTCTCTCTCTCTCTCTCTATATATATATATATATATATATATTATATATATATCTCCAATCTGTCCATAATTTTTCCTAAGAACTTTATTCCCAAATACTCGTAATCTCATATCCTCCCATGTTTCGCAGCCAAAGTACAAATATAATAAAAATAACTGACAGTAGTATAAAAATTTTATTAAATACTAAGCCAGTAACACGGCGTGCACTGCTACGCCTAAATAAATGAAGATTAACTTGTGTTTTTTTGTTTAGTTAAAAAAGTAAAAGGATAAATAATTAATTATAAAAATTTATATTTTTTAGATACCCCGTAATGATTACCCGAACATCTTGACTTAAATGAGCTGAAAGACAATATTCATTATTGTGTGAATTATCCGTAAGAGATAAATTAATGTGCTACCAGGGACTTTCTTGTAGAGAGAGCTTAAATCACGCAATAATAACTTACACAGCGGGGCAACGCCACTGACTGTGAAATTGAAAAAAGTAAGTTTCAATTCGAATTTAACAAAACGTAAATATTTCACAGATTAAATCTGTGTATAACCCATAGATATGCGGTATGAACAATCAGCAACTGTTCCTTTATCAGGTAAATACTAAAAATACATTTAGAAATACCATACGTATCGTAGATTAAAATGTCTGAATATATAGGCCTATTACGTGTTATACTGTCCAAATTTGGAAGCGAAACTGAATACACATAATAACAAATTTAAATTTAAAATTTGAAATGTTCCGTTTTATATGTTTTTAGATAAGAATATATGTTATTCTAATTACAAACGTAATATTGAAGTAAATATCCATCCATCCATAGTAATTCTTCCCGAGGGCAGGTCTTTCACTGCAATCACAGAATTTTCATGCTATTGTAAGCAGCAGTTGTCGAGCAGCACTGGGTTTCCAGCGAGTACGCGTGACCGCCCGATAGATGGCAGGCTGGAGCCCAGGAGTGCAGGTAGCTGCCCACCAGGTGGCAGCTGAAGGCGGGAGTGGGAAGGTTGGCAGCACGGGCGGAAGCAAGGGGGAAGCGGAAGAGGCCATCGAGGGGCATTCTACTCGTGCTTGTGGAGGATTGCAGACGAGTGTGTGTTGTTGTGTGTGTGCCTTGTGATCTGTCCACGAGTTTCTAATAGTGGTTTACCCATCATTGTTTAATAAATCAGAAGTGGGATTACCTAATAGGAAATACCATTATCCGTTTGCTATTAGTTTCGAGATTTGGCGTTCTCGTTTTGGTATTTTATTACGAAAAATGGCGGCTAGCATGTACAGGGACGAGTCCATTCTGGATTATGATATGGAGGTGGAGGACGATCGTTCACGTGACGATCTGACTCCGCTTTCCGGGTCCAGCGTGGATGGCGATCTGGGACATGATCTGGCCATCGACACTAGGGATGATAATGAGATGCCGGCGGGCACCCATGCGGCAGGCGGCCACGTGGGCGACGACCGATCCCTAGCGGCCGATAATGGTGGGCCATCGGGAAACCCCGGGCAGGTGAGTGAGGCGGCTCGAGGAGACCCAGTGCAACTGGCGTTGGCCCAACTGCTTAGCCAGGGAGACTTGGCTAAGGCGATCACGTCGGCGGTGGAGGAGCAGGCGCCTCGCATCTTCCGAGGCGTGGAGGAGAAGTTGCGCCACGCGGGTGTCTCCCCTAAAACTGGAGGCGCCAGTGGGGTAAATTTTAAGACGCCCAAGGGGCGCCCTCGTACACATCATGGTGGGTGTTGTGGTGGGGAGTGCGCCTCTAGCGCGAGCGTGGCCAGCAGCGCGAGGGCGGCCCGAGCGGGTGGAGAGATTGTGGACCAGTTCGATCCCGATGATCGGGATTGTAACATCGATCGCTGGCTCCACAAGATCGACCAGCTGGGCCGTATCCATGGTTGGTCCGAGTACGAGAGGTCATGTTACATGCAGGCGAAACTACGCGGGGCTGCGAAGACGTGGTTTAACCGCCTCGACGACTATGACCTCTCGTGGGGAGAGTGGAAGAAGGCCCTGGCGTCGCGCCTTTCCACGGCGGCATGATTTTGCAGAGTCATTGGAGGAGCTGGTAGCAAGGCGTAAGCTGCCAAGCGAGTCCATGACGAAATATTATCATGACAAGATGGCATTGTGTGAAAGGTGCGGGTTTACGGGAGAGAAGGCCATCTCCTGTATAATCAAGGGCCTCCCGCTCGACCTACAGGCGAATGCTCGGGCCTTCAAGTGTAAGACTCCCGGTGACCTGTACTCGGGATTTCTGGGTGGGTTGGATCGCTATCAGGCGAGTGGCCAACCCCACCCACCGATATCACGAGGGAGAGAACCAGGAGAGGGTTCCTGGCGAGGGAAGAAAGCGAGCTCGTGGTGGACAGCAGGCAACAGGCGCATGGTGCAGTGAAGCGTCGGGTCCGGTGCTTTAACTGCCAGGAGTGGGGGACCCATATGAGCCGTGACTGTCCAAAGGCGAGGCAAGATCGGTGTCAACGATGTGGCAAGAGTGGCCACTCGAGATCGATCTGCCCAATGCGAGCCGCAGGAGAATCTAAGGACCCACACTATGGTAAGACTTGTAGATAGTAACAGTAGTAATGTCTATAAGAAGGCCGCATGGACCAAGGATGAGAAGCGCATCACAATCTATATAGATACAGGTAGTGAGTATAACATTGCCACAGTGCAGTGTGCCCAGCAGGCGGCTGGAGGGAGGGATGCGTCCAACATCAGTGGTCTTGAGGGGTTTTGGTGGCGGTACAATTCTTGGCGCAGGTGAGGTCACTTTGAACATTAGAGTGGATGCGATTCGGCTCCAAATTGATGCCATTGTGGTCACTAGTGGTCTGTCAGATGTGGACTTACTTCTGGGACAGCCAGCACTGCAGGGTGACGTGGTATTGGTTGTGTCCGGAGGAACAGCCACCTTGTCGCGGGCAGAACCTAGTGTTCTCATCAGTGAGTTAGATGTGGAAGCCATGGCGAACGGCTCCGACAGATACCAGGTAAGAGCATGTTCAGATGCTTTGTTAGCTCCAGGTTCGACCACCATGGTTAATGTCAGGGTAGTAGGGCGCAGACCCTGGCACAGAGGTTTTTGTGGGGAGCCGGAGCCATGAGGAAAGGGGTACCTGGATTGCAGTGCCAAACGTGGTAATACCATCAGATGGAGAACAACAGGTGGAGGTATGTAATCTGGGTCCGAAGCCCCTGCTCTGGAAGGCAGATCGTGTGTTGGCGAGAGCTCATCAGTGTGATACTCGTCACACATCACAGGTAAATCGGGTGTTGGCAGATAACCAGCGGGGTGTTGAAATGGATTTCTCCAATATTGATATAGGCGATATCAATGAGGGTGAGAAATACAGCTGGTTAACCTGCTACAAAGGAAGGCGATCTGCTTCTCGACTGGCGACAATGATCTTGGGCTAACTCATCTAGGCGAGATGAAGATTCAGGTAACCTCGGTCAAGCCAGTGTATCAACGTCCGTACCGGCTTTCTTTTGCAGAAAGGGAGAAGGTACGCGAAAAGGTGCAAGGGCTGTTAGCGAGTGGGGTTATTCGTGAATCCGAGTCTGAGTATGCAAGCCCCATACTCCTAATACCAAAGAAAAATGGAGACATTCGAATCTGCTGTGACTTCAGGGCACTTAACCGGGTAACGATTAAGGATAGGTATCCGATGCCTCTAGTGAGCGATCAGCTGGATAAGCTGGCAGGGAGGTGTTACTTCACAACCCTAGATCTGGCGCAGGGTTATCACTAAGTCCCAATGCACCCAGACTCAATCCAAAAGACAGCTTTTGTTACTCCTGATGGCCACTATGAATATCTGAGGGTCCCGTTTGGGTTGGCGAATGCCCCAGCAGTGTTTCAGCGAGTGATTAACAAAATGCTGAGTGGACTGGGTACGGATACTGTACTTGCCTACATGGACGATCTTTTGATCCCATCCACGGCGGTGGAACCTGGTCTGGTCCTTCTGGAGAGAGTGCTGGAGATGGTGGCTGAGGCAGGACTGAAGCTGAACTTATCGAAGTGCTCCTTCCTGAAGGACCGATTGGAGTACCTGGGTCATGAGATCAGTGCCAGCAGGGGTGAGTCCAGGGAGGAGGAAGGCGCAGGCGGTGAGTGAGTTCCCAGTCCCCGAGAATGTACATGGCGTAAGGCAGTTTCTGGGATTGGTGAGTTATTTTCGTAAGTTTATTCGAAATTTTGCAGTCTTAGCCAGACCACTGACTGACCTCACTCGGAAGGATGTCCCATGGTGTTGGGGACCTAACCAGGTAGAAGCCTTTCAGACACTGAAATTGTCTTTGGTGGACAGGCCAGTCTTGGCCCTGTATGATAGTGCAGCCGAAAACTGAAGTGCACACGGATGCCTGTAAACTGGGGCTTGGGGGAATGTTACTGCAGAGGCCAGAAGGAGAGACAGTCTTACACCTGTGTTGTATTTCAGCCGAGCTACTAGTCCAGCAGAGCAGGTCTACCACAGTTATGAACTGGAGACACTGGCGTTGGTGGAAACGGTCAAACGTTTCCGGGTTTACCTGGTAGGTATTCACTTTAGGGCGGTCACTGATTGTTCTGCAGTACGTGCGACCATGCTGAAGAGGGACCTGGTGCCACGAGTGGCCCGGTGGTGGATGGCTTTGCAGGAATACGACATGGAGTTGGAGTATCGTCCTGGAGCCAAAATGCAGCATGTAGACGCATTGAGCAGGAACCCGGTGAATGTGAATCTGGTAAGCTTGTCTCATGATGATTGGTTTTTGACTGTGCAGTTGCAGGATGACAAGGCGCAGGCGATAGTCACAGCATTGGCTGAGAATACAGCAGACAAGGGCCTCAAGGCGGATTATGTGATGCAAGATGGCAGATTGTATCGAAAGACCCAGGTGGGGAAGAGGCTATACGTGCCAGCAATGACAAGGTTTAACCTATTGCGTAAGCATCACGATGAGGCTGGTCATCCAGGATATGAGAGGTGCCTGAAGTTCATCAAGGAGACTTACTGGTTTCCGAGGATGGGACGTTTCGTGCGTAAGTACGTAGATGCATGTCTCAGGTGTGCGTTCAGCAAGGGTGACTATGGGCGGCGGGAAGGCGTCCTGCATCCCATTAGGAAACCCTCTGTGCCCTTGGACACGGTGCATGTGGATCACCTTGGCCCTTTTGCAAGGAGTGCAAAGGGTCACAGCTATGTGCTGATGGCGGTGGATTCCTTCACTAAGTTCACTTGGGCGAAGGATACCCGAACTCTACGTTCGGCAGAAGCCATTGAGAAATTGAGAGAGGTATTTGGCGAGTTTGGATATCCAAGGAGACTGATCTCCGATCGGGGACTGGCGTTTACCAGCAAGGCGTTTGCTGAGTTTCTGGCGGAACGAGGTGTGCGACATGTCCTCAATGCTATAGCAACACCTCGGGCGAATGGTCAGGTGGAGAGGCAGAATCGAACTATCCTGAGTGCGATTGGTGCCAGCACAGACTGTGAGACCCGATGGAATGAGAAACTGAGTGAGATTGTGTGGGGAATGAACCGTTGTGTTAATGCGAGCACTGGGTTCTCCCCAGTACAGCTCATGTTTACTCACCAAGAGGGTGCCTTGGCGGATTTGTCTGGTGGAATGCAGGCGGCAGAGGTGGCCGAAAGGGGTGAAACCCTTGGGGATATACAACAAGCTGTCATAAGGCGAAGGGACAAGGCGATGGAGAACCTGACCAAGGCGGAGTTGGCGATGAAAGCGCGCTATGACCGAAGGCGTAAGGTCGCAACCAAGTACTAGGTGGAAGACTTGGTGTTATGGCGAGAGGCGAACACGTGTTCTGGCGAAAAAGGGGTGAACCGAAAATTACTGAACAAGTATGGTGGTCCCTATAGAGTTTCCAAGGTGTTGGGGAACGACCGGTACCAGGTGAGTACGGTAAAAGGCATGCGCGGGTACCGGAACTTCACAGCAACTGTGGCTGTGGATTCTCTCAGGCGATATCATAGTACTGTTCCGGGCGATGAGCAAAAAGACTATGATAGCGATGACAACGAGGCCGTTGATGATCGACAGGATCTGATTGATCTGCTTGAGAGCTAAGCAATTAATAGGGCATTATGTTTGCAGGATGGTCGAGTGTAAGCAGCAGTTGTCGAGCAGCACTGGGTTTCCAGCGAGTACGCGTGACCGCCCGATAGATGGCAGGCTGGAGCCCAGGAGTGCAGGTAGCTGCCCACCAGGTGGCAGCTGAAGGCGGGAGTGGGAAGGTTGGCAGCACGGGCGGAAGCAAGGGGGAAGCGGAAGAGGCCATCGAGGGGCATTCTACTCGTGCTTGTGGAGGATTGCAGACGCGTGTGTTGTTGTGTGTGCCTTGTGATCTGTCCACGAGTTTCTAATAGTGGTTTACCCATCATTGTTTAATACTATGCTTTGCAGCTATACTAGGGAATTGTAGGTGTGGTAACTTCCCGTTGCTTTACACACCGGGTGTAGTATGATGATGATGATGATGATATTGAGAAGGATGATAATGATGTTGGCCATATGATTTCGGGGACCGTTTGGGCCTTAACGTTTTCCTGACATTTCTCTTATAGGTGAGGAAGAACAGCGATAAAAACTTCACCCAGAAAAACTGCCCCGACCGGGGATCGAACCCGTCCCTCTGCGTGACAAGGCAGCACGGAAACCCGAGACCACATCGGTGGACTAATATATATATATTATATATATATATATATATTACAAATTTAATGAAATCACTCTTTTATTAAGGGAGGAAAGCAGATTATGAGTATTTGAGAATAAGGTTCTTAGGAAAAATTTTGGACCAAAGAGAGATGAGCAGACAGGTGAATTGCACCGATATTAGGCCTATGCATTGTTTCCTAGTATCTAATAATGAAAAGGTATTTTATTCAAACGTAATATTAGGCCTAAATACAAAAAGAGTAATAACAATCCAAATTATACCGAGTTTATATTCAAAATAATCAGGAAACAATTTTTTGTATAATAGAATTAGAAATAAATTGATAACTAGAACAATAGACGATTTTGATATATAGCTTAATAAATTAAGCTATATCATAAAGTTATTACTCAGGAAAAGCATGTATGATTCAGGGGTTTTCCAGTGGCAGCGTGTCGAATACAATGGGGAAAAGAATCTGAACTGTCCCTTTGTAACAAAAGACTCGGCCAGGTAGGTACATGTCAAACTCGACACAAATCCCCAAGCTAACAGGTGACATTTCACACAATAAGATATTGACATGACAGGTGACGTCTTTATCGGAGACGTGACATTAGCAAGTCGTTATACAAAATAAATGTAATTATTCTACCAACGTAATAAAAATATATGGAAGATTTGAACATCCCTCAGTGATGGAGAATGGGCGTAAACCAGCCCCAAAACTTGTAAAATGGGTAAATTTGTAAGGAGGTCCAAAGCACGTGTGGGCGGGATCACAAAATACCTAATACCCAAATAAATTAGTCGCGAGGAGAATCGCACATTAGTTAGTTGCTGGTCCTCAGCCTAATAGATCAGTTAGTTGCTGGCCCTCAGCCTAATAGATCAGTTAGTTGTTCAAACAGTGCACACATCAGTTAGTGGTTAGCCTTACTTCAATCAGAGCACATTGCTAGATCATCTCCTACATTGTGCTTTGGAGCTCTACAAAATAGTCGGAGGGCCGACCTGTGTATACATATAGGTGAATAAAGTAGTCAACTGTGTTAACTCCACGGCAGCCTCCAGTGATTTCATATTAACGTATCACGTTAATCTTCCTTGCGTTATTCCCTGAGATAAGTTTCCTGATTGCTCACCGAACCCTACCTGACTAGACCGCGAGCATAAAATTCTCACATTCCGAGGATTCCTTATAATAAACCCTTGGATTGAACCATCCCGGACTAATCCTGTCCCAGAATGGAGAAGACTGAATAACTGTGAAATTGTGTGGTCATTATAGGAAGCCAGATATAATAAAGAAAAGTTAATTCTCGTAGAATGCAATGGGCAGGACATGTGGCATGAGTGGGGAATGAAAGACGTGCATGGAAGCTTCTCGTAGGAATCCCAGAGGGTTAAAGCCCATTTGGTAGACCAAGAATGTAGTGGGAGAATAACATTAACTATTATTTGAGGGAGTGTATATTTGATCACACAGGGGTATGATTGGAGAAACATTGGCTCAGTATAGGGATGTATGGGGAGCTTATGTCAGCGCGGCCCACGAATTCGATAGTGCCAGTGAGTTCGTTAATGCAACGATTTTCTTCTTTTTACAACAATCAACTTTTTAGTATGAACGTAAACAAATGAATGTGGAATACACACGACAAATTCCTTAAAAAAATTAATTTAATTAACTTAATAATAGTATACTCGTAACACACACACACACACACACACACACACACACATATATATATATATATATATATATATATATATATAAAGATAAATAGACAGATAAGTACAGATTTTTACCTTCAAAGTAAGCTATAATCGGCTGAAGGTACCGACATGCTCACCACATGTCTCACAGAAACTTTGGCAGAATGATAACGATTATTATTATTATTATTATTATTATTATTATTATTATTATTATTATTATTATTATTATTATTATTATTATTGTGGAAGATTTGGGGCTGGAGTAGAAATTGTTTCCTTTTTCTTAAAATGTGTTATATATAAATATATTGTATATTCCCTTCACATAAACTGAAATGTCACTGACGTCCCGTACTAGGTTCATCACCGCGCGGACGAAAGCTCTCCATACATCTTTATTCTGAACTAATGTTTTCAAATCATAGCCCTGTATAATCTATCACTCAAATCATTAGTTAAATGTAATTCTTCTATCTCGTTTTCGGTCTATATATACAAACTTGGCATTTCATCTCTGATTTTGCTACAAGAAGATTATTTTCCTTGTTCCATGCCACATGTGCTGCCTCTTCTTCTCATTATAATATCTTGCTTGCTTCGTATAAACACCGTTTAAGTTCAATGTTATTTCAGTCTTCTCCATTCACCTGTCCATTCATCTGTCTCTCAATCTCTGTATGTGTCTCTCTATTCTCCTCTATCTCTATCTCTGTATCTCTCTCTCTCTCTCTCCTCTCTCTCTCCTCTCTCTCTCTTCTCTCTCTCTCTCTCTCTCTCATCTGTCCATAATTTTTTCTAAGAACTTTATTCCCAAATAATCGTAATCTCATTTCGTCCCATGTTTCTCAGTCAAATATAATAAAAATAACTGGCAGTAGAATAACAATTTTATTAAATACTAAGCTAATAACCCAGCATGCACTGCCACGCATAAATAATGGAAGATTATCTTGTGTTCTTTGTTTAGTTCGAAGAGTAAAAGGTAAAATTATTATTTATTAAAATTTTTATTTTTAGATACCCCGTGCTGATTACCCGAACGTCTTGACTTAAATGAGCTGAAAGACGAAATTCTTTATTGTGTTAATTATCCGCAAGAGATAAACTAATATGCTACCGGGGACTTTCTTATAGAGTGATCTTAAATCACGCAATAGTAACTTATGTTGCGGAGCAACGCCACTGACTGTGAAATTGAAAAAAGTAAGTTTCAATTCAAATATAACAAAATATAAATATTTCACGGATTAAGTCTGTTTATAACCCATACATTTGCGGTATGAACAATCAGCAACTGCTCCTTTATCAGGTAAACGTTAAATACATTTAGAAATACCATACGTATCGTAGATTAAAATGTCTGAAAATATAGGCCTATTAAGTGTTATAGGGCCTACTGTCCAAATTTGAAAGAGAAACTGAATACACATAATAAAAAATTTAAATTTAAAATTTGAAATGTTCCGTTTTATATGTTTTTAGATAAGAATATATGTTATTCTAATTACAAACGTAATATTGAAGTAAATATCCGTCCATCCATTGTAATTCTTCCCGAGGGCAGGTCTTTCACTGCAATCATAGAATTTTCATGCTATGCTTTGAAGCTTTACTAGGGAATTGTAGGTGTGGTAGCTTCCCGTTGCTTTTCACACCGGGTGTAGGATGATGATGAGGATGATGATGATATTGATAAGGATGAAAATGATGTTGGCCATATGATTTCGGGGACCGTTTGGGCCTTACTGTTTTTCTGACATTTGTCTTACAGGTGAGGATTAACCGCGATAAAAACTTCACCCAGCAAAACTGCCCCACCCGGGGATCGAACCCGTCCCTCTGCGTGACAAGGCAGCACGCAAACCCGAGACTACATCGGTGGACTACTATATATATATTACAAATGTACTGAAATAGTAATCTCAAATTCTATTACTGAAAGATTATTTTCATTTTATAATTCAATAATTTCTAGAATAATCATATTATTAAGGGAGGAAAGGAGATTATGAGTATTTGAGAATAAAGTTCTTAAGAAATATTTTGGACCAAAGAGAGATGAGCAGACAGGTGAATGGAGAAGACTGCTTAACAGTGAAATTACATGGTCTTTATAGGAAGACAGATATAATATAGAAAAGTTGAGTCTCTTAGACTGCAATGGGCAGGACATGTGGCTTGAGTGGGGAATGAAAGACATGCACGGAAGCTTCTTGTAGGAATCCCAGAGGGATCACGCCCAGTTGGTAGACCAAGAATGAGGTGGGAGCATAATATTAACTGTTATATGAGGGAAGTATATTTGAGTATACGGGGGGATGATTGGAGACACATTGGCTCAGGATATTTTATTTTGATTAGATTTATTTAGCCTGGTGGAGTTAAGGTCATGTGGCCTTCTCTTCCACTCACCAGGACATACATATATTACATCAGAATATAACAATCACAATTAACTCTAATATTAAACACTAAATAAAAATTGATCAAAAAGATAATATCAATTATATTACGATCTATAATGCAACCAGTTAATGTTAGTTAAAATTAAGACTAAAACTTGTATGGAGAGCTTATGTCCGCGCGGCCATGAACCTAAAGCTTCGATAGTGCCAGTGAGTTATTTAGTTCAACGATCTTCTTCGTTTTACAACAATCATCTTTTTAGTATGGACGTAAACAAATGAATGAGGAATACACACGACAAATTCCTTAAAAAAATTAATTTGTTTAACTTAATAATAGTATATTCGTAACACACACACATATATAAAGATAAATAGACAGATAAGTACAGATTTTTACCTTCAAAGTAAGCTATAATCGGCTGATGGTACCGACATGCTCACCACATGTCTCACAGAAACTTTGGCAGAATGATAACGATGATTTTTATTACTATTGTTATTATTATTATTATTTGTTATTATTATTATTATTATTATTATTATTATTATTATTATTATTATTATTATTATTATTATTATTATTATTGTGGAAGATTTGGGGCTGGAGTACAAATTGCTTTCTTTTCCTTAAAATGTGTTATATATAAATATATTGTATATTCGCTTTACATAAACTGAAATGTCACTGACGACCCGTACTAGGTGCATCGCCGCGCGAACGAAAGCTCTCCCTACATCTTTATCCTGAGTTAATGTTTTCAAATCATTGCCCTGTATAATCAATCACTCAAATCATTAGTTAAATGTTATTCTCCTATCTCGTTTTCGGTATATATATATATATATATATAAACTTGGCATTTCACCTCTGGTTTTCCAACAAGAAGATTCTTTTCCTTGTTCCATGCCACATGACCTGCCTGTACTTCTCATTATAATATCTTGCTTGCTTCGTATAAACACCGTTTAAGTTCAAAGTTAATTCAGTCTTCTCCATTCACCTGTCCCTTCATCTCTCTCTCAATCTCTGTATGTGTCTCTCTATTCTCCTCTATCTCTATCTCTCTTTCCCCCTCTGTATATACATAATATGTATAATATCTGTATATATATAATCTCATCTGTCCATAATTTTTCCTAAGAACTTTATTCCCAAATAATCGTAATCTCATTTCCTCCCATGTTTCTCAGTCAAATATAATAAAAATAACTGGCAGTAGAATAACAATTTGTTAAATACTAACCTAATAACCCGGCGTGATTTGCCACGCGTAAATAAATGACGATTAACGTGTGTTTTTTGTTTAGTTGAAAAAGTAAAAGGAAAAATTATTAATTATAAAAATGTATATATTTAGATACCCCGTGCTGATTACCCGAACGTCTTGACTTAAATGAGCTGAAAGACGAAATTCTTTATTTTCTTAATTATCCGTAAGAGATAAACTAATATGCTACCGGGGACTTTATTGTAGAGAGATCTTGAGTCACGCAATAATAACGTATGTTGCGGAGCAACGCCACTGACTGTGAAATTGAAAAAAGTAAGTTTGAATTCGAATATAACAAAATATTTCACTTAATAAGTCTATTTGTAACCCATACAATTGCGGTATGAACAATCAGCAACTGTTCCTTTATCAGGTAAACATTAAATACATTTAGAAATACCATACGTATCGTAGATTAAAATGTTTGAAAATATAGGCCTATTACGTGTTATACTGTTGAAATTTGAAAGCGAAACTTCGTACTCATTGTAGTATAATGTACGTTTAAAACGATAAAATAGTTACCTTGTAGGTCCGTCTCCCTCAACTTAAGTTCTTTTAAAACTCTGTAGGCCAGCGGTACTCATTACGCGGCCCTTGAAGATTAAGGCTCTTGGAATAATTTTACCCTCATTACATTACATTTAAATTTTAAAGTCTAAGTAAAAAATAATATTATCTTTATTGAAATTCCTACAAAACTTTGGATATCCCTGTGTCATTCCGAGCAGTACAGTACCGCACGTGTTCAACAATGCAATGCAATGTCCTGGCTAGTGTTATTGGTTTTGAATATGTGTACGTTTGTTTTTAAAACCGTTTAAACTCCTACATTGTCGTCCGAATCTTTCACAATGAAATATTATACGATTTAGTTTCTATGAACAAGCGACTGGATACTGTATGTTACCTAACCAGTTTAAGTGAAGTGAAGTGAAGTGAATTTCAGTGTTTAATAATGGTTGGTGTTTTTTTCGAAAGGGAAAAAGAGAAAACTCGAAGATGAAGGAAGAGTTTTTCAAGATACTTGGGAGCATGAATTTTTCTTCATACCTGCTAAAAAGGAAGGCAGCGCGATGTGTTTATTATGTCGAGACGTAGTTGAAGGTTATAAAAGATCTAATCTTAATAGGCATTATAAAACGGTGCATTAAAATTTTGAGTGCAAATATCCTAAAGATTCTAAATTGAGAGCAGAAAAATTAAAAATGTCAATAGTGTCTGAACGGAAAATTATGTTGGATACCTTAAGTGAAAATAAATTGATAACAAAAGCATCATATGAAGTAGCAGAAATTTTAGCACGCAAAATGAAACCGTTTGCCGATGCAGAGATTTTTATGGAGTGTTTTCTAGTCGTTTGTGACACATTATTTTCTAAATTCCCAAATGCAAAACAGATAAAAAGTGACATACAAAAGTTACAACTTTCCGATTCTACTTGTGTTAGGAGAGTTAACGAAATGTCTGTAGACATGCTCCGTTGTACTCTCGATGAAATTCGTGAATGTGACTATTTCAGCCTTGCTCTGGATTCGTCCACAGATATTAGTCCCACCTCTCAGTTGCTTTTATTTGTTAAATATCGTAATAAGATAGGGATTATAAAGGAAGAATTTTTAACTGTTATACCTATGACAGGTCAGACACGGAGAATAGATTTTTTTGAAGCAGTTAAATCTTTTTTTGATAAATACAAAATTGACCTAAACAAACTTTTATCAGTGTGCACTGACGGCTGTCCCTCAATGGTAGGTTGTCATACAGGATTCATTTCTCTGTTAAAAAAAACATTTAAATAGAGATCACTTATTAACATACCATTGCATTTTACATCAAGAAAATCTTGCTGCTAAATTTGACGAAACTTTCAGATCTGTGATGAAGAAAGTAATTAACATTGTTAGTTTCATTAGATCACGTGAACTAAATCATTGGCAATTTATAGAATTTCTCAAAGAGCTTAATTCACAGTATGATGATGTTATTTATCACAGTGAGGTCAGATGGCTGAGTAAAGGAAGAGTTTTGGAACGATTTTTTAATCTTCGCCATGAAATAAAACTCTTTTTAAGTGAACGAGATAAAGAATACCCTGAACTAGATTCTTCTTCATGGTGGTTAAATTTGGCTTCCTGGCTGACATAACAGGAATACTGAATAATGTCCAAATTAAAATGCAAGGTACAAATAAACTTATTACTCAGCTCACAAGTGCAATTTTTTCTTTAGAAGAAAAATTAAAAATGTATACAGAAGAACTTAGTAATAATGATTTCACTAGTTTCTTGCAACCCTTCATAGAATTGCTCACTGTACTACACCATGATTTCAGCGCGAGATTTAATGATTTTAGAAAGTTTCGAAACCCATTTCGATTAGTTGAAAATCCCTGGTCAATAACGACAACAGATGTAACTGGTTTGTCAATTTTTGGTCCTGAGATTAGAAATGTTAAAAATGAACTTATTGATCTCCAGCAGGATTCAGAACTGGAAGGTATTTTTCAAGAGAAACGAAAAACGAATTCAATTTTAGAGTTTTGGAATACAGTTCCAAATGTGATAACTACCGAGGCATTACCTTACTCCCAACTGCATCTAAATTATATGCCAACATAATTAAAAATAAATTATCAGTAAGTAGTGAAACATTTTTGGAAGAAGAACAATGTGGATTTAGAAAAGGGAGGAGCACTATAGATGCAATATTTACCCTA
Source organism: Diploptera punctata (assembly GCA_030220185.1). Lineage (NCBI taxonomy): Eukaryota > Metazoa > Arthropoda > Insecta > Blattodea > Blaberidae > Diploptera > Diploptera punctata. Next base: position 16,733 of record JASPKZ010009616.1, read on the forward strand.
CAGCAAATTATGGAAAAAAGGAGAGAATTTAATCTCCCACTATACATACTATTTATAGATTATGAAAAGGCAAATGATAATGTAAACCGAGATAAACTTTGGCAGATACTGCATGAAGAACATATACACTCACATGTAATACGAGCCATACAAAGCTTGTATCAAAATTCTAAAATCAAAATTAAATTACCAGATGGAGAAATAACAGAACACATAAACACAAGCAAAGGTGTTAGACAAGGATGTGGACTATCTCCACTCTTATTTAATATATATATTAACAGAATAGTACAAGAATGGAAACAAACAGTAAATAGTGGAATTTCAATAACTAGGAATAAAATAATTCAAACAATATTATATGCTGATGATCAAATAATATTATCAGATTCCGAAGATAGCTTACAAATAGCAGCGTATCAATTATTCAAAATTGCCAGCAAATATAATATGAAATTTCCACTTCAAAATCCAAAACAATGACAATGTGTGGAAAAAAACATACAACGGGTGAAAATTGAGATTGATGGAAAAATTATAGAACAAGTGTCAGATTTCTCTTACTTAGGAAGTGTATTTGCAGAGTATAAGAGTGGCATTGATTCAAAATTACAAAAATATAATAAAATGAATGGGGTAATACGAAGACATTTTGGTAAACAGATGAGGACAGAGACAAAACTAAGATTACATAACATCACATCAAAAGCTGCTCTAAAGTACGGAAGTGAAATTTGGATTTTAAATAAAAGAAACTCTCATAAACTTCAAGTAAGCCAAATGCGCTTCTTACGATCATTGTTAGGAGTTAATAGACTGGATCGCCAAAGGAACACTATTATCAGAGGAAAACTTGGAGTAACAAGTTTAAATGAAGATATACAAAGATACCAACAAGAATGGAAAAATCATCTGAGGAGAATGGCAAGAAATAGACTTCCAAAATTAGCATTCCAATGTACCCCAACTGGACATAGGGACCAAGAAAGACCAAAACATCGGTGGAAAGATCAACCCTCTTCGCTAGGTTTACCGTACAGGCCACATGGCCTAAAACGAATTTGTTCATGATGATGATGATGATGATGAGTTCCAGAAAACAGTTCGAAAACTTGGTGTCGTGTGCATATAAAATTCTGTGTCTTTTTGGATCAACGTATGTTTATGAAATGACTTTCGGTAAGATAAAGTTAATCAAGGTAAACATAGATCTCGTCTCCCAATGTGAACTTGGAAAACCTGCTGCGGATATGTGTGGCAAATCAACCAGCTCGTATTGACAAAATTGTGCAGGAGAGTAGCAGAGTTCGACCATCAACTTCACAGCAGTAATCTACACAACTCTAAGTTGCCTTAAAATTATGTACAGTACCGTAATAATAATAATAATAATAATAATAATAATAATAAAATAAACAGTTAATTATTAACAAAAATTAAATGACAGTAATCAGTAATTGTGTTTTGTCCATAAATGTAAAAAAAAAAATAGCTGCATGTTACCAAGACTGAGAACTGTGAAATTTGGTGCGGCTCTCGAACAGATATGGTTTCTTATATTTGGCTCTCTTGTAATTTCTAGTGAGTACCACTGCTGTAGGCCTTTCGGGACTAGTCCCGTCGTCAGCAGAATGCATTCGGTCCGTTCTTGTTGACCCTTGTTGAAGTACTGACATGGTTGTGAGAATTTTGTACAGAGGATTGTGTGGACTAGGTCAGTTTTCATTGAGAATCAGGTTGTTGTTGATTTCTCTTAGGATTGCGATTTCCTCCAGTATATTTATTCTCGTTGGAATGTTTTCCCTGTATACTATTGTGAGGGTGTTATCGATGTTATGCATATGGTGTCCAGCCTGAATTACATGTTTTGCGTAACTTGATTTTCCTCCATTATAAATGAAATCTCTGAAATGTTCCTTGAATCTAATGTTGAAGCTACTGTTAGTTTTCCCAATGTATAATTTATTGTAGTCTGTACATGTTAATTTGTAGATGCCTTTATTGTTGAATTCATCTATTTCTTCAATGTTGTAGTTTATTAAATTGTTTAATGTGTTATCAGTTCTGTAGGATATAACAATATTCTTATCGAGCTTTTTTAGAGTGTTGGCCAATTTTAATGTTTCTTTAGCAGTGTACGTGAGAGTTATCCATTTCTTGTTATTTTCATTGGATTCTTTTTCAAATTTGGTTATGTTGGTAATGTTGTTTTTTTTCTTTTTTGTTTGTTTAGGATTTTATTTATTATATGTTTGTTGTAGCCGTTAATTTTTTCGATGTGATTGATATAATTTAATTCCTTATTATAATTGTCTTTATATTTAAAGGGAGTTTTAATATCATATTTATTAGACTCTTGAATGTACTTATTTTATGTTGAAAAGGATGTCTCGATTTATTGTTTATGGCTAGTGTGTTGCTTATCGGTTTTCGATTAATGGTAATTTCTATTTTGTTATTGGTGAAGTTTTTTTGTTAGTGTTAGGTCCAAATAGTTTGTACTGTTGTTGATTTCTGTTTCTTCAGTAAAGATGATTTTGTTGTGCATGTTGTTTAATTCTTGAGAGATTACTTTGTCTTTTCTATTTTCGCTGTCATAAATAATTAATATGTTGTCTACATATCTTGTGAATAATTTTATGTTGAATTTAGTAATTAGTTCTTTGAGGTGTGCATTTTCTAATTCTTGTAAGAATATTTCTGCTAGGATTCCCGAAATGGGGCTTTCCATGTGGATTCCGTCTTCTTGGATTACGAGTTCGTTGTTGAATTGAAAGTAATTCTGTTGCGTTATTGTTTTTAGGATGTTACATAGTTGGTTTATGTTGTTACTTTCATGTTTCTTGTCCATTAATTTTTGTTTTATTATATCTATTGTTTCATTTATTGGGATGTTGGTGTATAAGTTTTTTATATCGAACGACGTCATTTTTGTGTTTTGTTGATTTCTAGGTTATGTATTTTTTCTGCCAAGTCGTATGAGTTTTTAATTGTGAATTGATTATCTAAATTGATGTCGTGTTTTATTTTTTGAGTAATGAATTTAAAAATTTCGTAGTTGGGTGCATTTATGCAATTATCAATTGGTCGCATTGGAACATTATTTTTATGTATTTTTGGAAGAGCTTTCATTGTTGGTGGTGACGGATTATTATTTATCCATTTCTTGTATATGAATGTGTTTTGGTTATTTGTTTTAAAGACTAAGGGACTTGATTTTTATTAATTCTTTTAATGATCTGTTATATTTTCCGGTTGGGTCCTTTTCGATTCTTTTTAGGTTATTTTCTTGCATGAATTGTTTGGTTTTGTTTATATATTCTTCCTTTTCCATGAGAACAATTGTATTGCCTTTGTCTGCTTTGGTGTTTATTATATTGCTATTTTTAAGGTTAGATTAATGTTACATATGTTTTTAAGTATTTGTTTTTCGGTATTGTCTGTTTTCGGTGAAATATCTTTAATGACTTTAGCTGCTTCGTATTTAGCATAGTTTTTATCATCTGTGTTTGGTTTGTTTATTGCAATTTCGCTTTCAATTATTTAGTTTTGTTTGATTCTGTTTACATTGTTTGTGGGACAGTTGAATTTACATCCCATTTCTAATATGTTTGTTTCTTGTTCCAATGCGATCAATTGTTAATTGCATAAATGCACCCAACTACAAAATTTCTGAATTTTATAACCAAAAAATACAAGTAGACATCAATTTAGATAATCAATTCACAATTAAAAACTCATACGACTTGGCAGAAAAAATACATAACCTAGAAATCCACCAAAAACACAAAAATGACGTCGTTTGATATAAAAAACTTATACACCAACATCCCAATAAATGAAACAATAGATATAATAAAACAAAAATTAATGGATAAGAAACTTGAAAGTAACAACATGAACCAACTATGTAACATCATAAAAACAATAACGCAACAGAATTACTTCCAATTCAACAACGAACTCTTAATCCAAGAAGACGGAATCCACATGGAAAGCCCCATTTCGGGAATCCTAGCAGAAATATTCTTACAAGAATTAGAAAATGCACACCTCAAAGAACTAATTACTAAATTCAACATAAAATTATTCACAAGATATGTAGACGACATATTAATTATTTATGACAGCGAAAATAGAAAAGACAAAGTAATCTCTCAAGAATTAAACAACATGCACAACAAAATCATCTGTACTGAAGAAACAGAAATCAACAACAGTATAAACTATTTGGACCTAACACTAACAAAAAAACTTCACCAATAACAAAATAGAAATTACCATTAATCGAAAACCGATAAGCAACACACTAGCCATAAACAATAAATCGAGACATCCTTTTCAACATAAAATAAGTACATTCAAGAGTCTAATAAATATGATATTTAAAACTCCCTTTAATATACAAGACAATTATAATAAGGAATTAAATTATATCAATCACATCGAAAAAATTAACGGCTACAACAAACATATAATAAATAAAATCCTAAAAAAACAAAAAAGAAAAAAACAACATTACCAACATAACCAAATTTGAAAAAGAATCCAATGAAAATAACAAGAAATGGATAACTCTCACGTACACTGCTAAAGAAACATTAAAATTGGCCAACACTCTAAAAAAGCTCGATAAGAATATTGTTATATCCTACAGAACTGACAACAAATTAAACAATTTAATAAACTACAACATTGAAGAAATAGATGAATTCAACAATAAAGGCATCTACAAATTAACATGTACAGACTACAATAAATTATACATTGGGAAAACTAACAGAAGCTTCAACATTAGATTCAAGGTACATTTCAGAGATTTCATTTATAATGGAGGAAAATCAAGTTACGCAAAACATGTAATTCAGGCTGGACACCATATGCATAACATCGATAACACCCTCACAATAGTACATAGAGAAAACATTCCAACGAGAATAAATATACTGGAGGAAATCGCAATCCTAAGAGAAATCAACAACCTGATTCTCAATGAAAACTGACCTAGTCCACACAATCCTCTGTACAAAATTCTCACAACCATGTCAGTGCTTCAACAAGAATCTCCTTTTCCTTCTTCCATGCAACATGACCTGCCTGTTCTTCTTATTACAATATCTTGCTTGCTTCCTATAAACCCCGTTTAAGTTCAATGTTGTTTCAGTCTTCTCCAGTCGCCTGTACCCTTCACATATCTCTCACTCTCTCTCTCTCTCTCCCACAGTCTCTCCTCTTCCCTCCCTCCCTCTCGCTCCCATCTCTCTCTTCCTCCCCCTCTAATGCTCCGCCCTCTCTCCTCTCCCTCTCCTCTCCCCCTCTCGTCTCCCCCTCTCTCTCCCCTCTCCCCCTCTCTCTCCCTCATCCGTCACTCTACAATCCATCTCGCTCCCTCTCTCTCTCACCCCCTGCCCCCCCTCTCTCTCTCCCTCTCTCTCTCCCTCTCTTCTCTCTCCCTCTCTCTCCTCTCTTCCCTCCCTCCCTCTCTCTCTCCCTCTCTCTCTCCCTCTCTCTCTCCCTCAGCTCTCTCCCTCTCTCTCTCCCCCTCTCTCTCTCCCTCTTCTCCTCCCTCTCCCTCTCTCAGCCCTCTCCTCTCTGCTCGCTCTCCTCCTCTCTCTCTCACCTCCTGTCCCTCTCTCTCTCCCTCTCTCCTTCCTCTCACTCTCTCCCCCTCTCCCGCTCTCTCTCCCTAGCTCTCTCTCCCTTTCTCTCTCTCCACATCCCTCTCTCCCCCCTCTCACTCTCCCACTCTCTCTCTCCCTCTCTCTCACCCTCTCTCTCTCCCTCTCTCTCTCCCTCTCTCTCCCCCTCTCTCCCTCTCTCCCTCTCTCTCTCCCTCTCTCTCTCCATAATTTTTCCTAAGAACTTCATTCCCAAATACTCGTAATCTCATTTCCTCCCATGTTTCGCAGCCAAATATAATAAATATAACTGGCAGTAGGATAACAATTTTATTAAATACTAAGCCAGTAACACGGCGTCCACCGCCACGCCTAAATAAATGAAGATTAACTTGTGTTTTTTTTTGTTTCGTTAAAAAAGTAAAATTATAAATAATTAATTATGAAAATTTATATTTTTTAAATACCCCGTAATGATTACCCGAACAACTTGACTTAAATGATCTGAAAGAAAATATTCATTATTGTGCGGATTATCCGTAAGAGATAAATTAATATGCTACCGGGGACTTCCTTGTAGAGAGAGCTTAAATCACGCAATAATAACTTACGTTGCGGGTCAACGCCACTGACTGTGAAATTGAAAAAAGTAAGTTTCAATTCGAATTTAACAAAACATAAATATTTCTTCACCCACTGATTAAATCTGTGTATAATAAAACCCATAGACATGCGGAATGAACAAATCAGAAACTCTACCTTTATCAGGTAAATACTAAATACATTTAGAAATACCATACGTATCTTAGATTACGATGTTTGAAAATATAGGCCTATTACATGTTATACTGTTCAAATTTGAAAGCGAAACTGAATACACATAATAACAAATTTCAATTAAAATTTTGTGAAATACCTTCCTCCGTTTTAAATGTTTTTCAGATAAGAATATATGTTATTCTAATTACAAACATAATATTGAAGTAACTAACCGGCTATCCATATAATTCCTGATTCTGCCCGAGGGCAGGTTCTTTCAATGCAATCATAATAATTTTTCATGCTATGCTTTGGGCAGCTTTAACTATGGACATTGTAGGTGTGGTAGCTTCCCGTTGCTTCCCAAATCGGTGAAGGTTGATGATGATGATGATAAGTATGATGATATAGATAAGGATGATAATGATATTGGTTATATGATTTCGGGAACCGTTTGGGCCTTAACGTTTTCCTGACAATTGTCTTACAGGTTAGGAAAAACCGCGATAAAAACCTCACCCAGAAAAACTGTCCCCTACCGGGAATCGAACACGGCCCGCTGCGTGACGAATCAAGCACGCCTACCAAAACCCCAAGACAATCATCGGTGGACCAAATAAAAAAAATAATGTATAATACCATATTATATATATATATAGATATATATATATTACAAATGTAAAGAAATCACTCTTTCATTAAGGGAGGAAAGGAGAATATGAGTATTTGAGAATAAATTCCCTCAGAAAAATATTTGAACCAAAGAGAGATGAGCATAAAGGTGAATCGAGAAAACTCCATAATAGTGAAATTACATGGTCTTTATAGGAAGCCAGATATAATATAGAAAAGTTAAGTCTCGTAGACTGAAATGGGCAGGGACATGTGGCATGAGTGTGGAATGAAAGACGTGCAAGGAAGCTTCTTGTAGGAATCGCAGAGGGATAACGCCCAGTTGATAGAACCAATAATGAAGGTGAGAGAAATAACATTAACTGTTATTTGAGGGAATCTATATTTGATTATACGGGGGAATGAATTGAGAACACATTGGCTTAGGATGGGAATGGTATGGAGAGCTTTATGTCCCGGCGGCCGTGAACCAACGCCTTCGGTAGTTCCATTGAGTTTTTTTTTTTGTTCAATCAACGATTTTTTCTTTCTTTTTACAACAATCATTTTTTTAGTATGAACGTAAACAAATGAATGAGGAATACACATCGCCCAATTCTTCTTTAAAGAAAAAATAATTTGTTTAACTTAAGAATAGTATTTTCATAACAGACACAAACACACCCAGCACCACACACACCACACACACACCTATTATATATAAATATATATATATATCTATCTAGACATATATGTATAGATTTTACCTTCAAACTAAGCTAAAATCGGCTGATTGAAACCCACATTCTTACCACATGTCTCACAGACACACTGGCAGGATGATAACGAAGATTATTATTGTTACTATTATTATTATTTACTATTATTATTATTGTTACTATTATTATTTTTTACTATTATTACTATTATTATTATCATTACAATTATTATTATTATTATTATTATTATTATTATTATTATTATTATTATTATTATTATTATTATTATTATTATTATTATTATTATTATTATTATTATTATTTGGAAGATTTCGGGCTGGAGTGGAAATTTGTTTCTTTTTCTTAAAATGTGTTATAAATATATATAAATATATTTTATATTCCCTTTATATAAACTGAAATGTCACTGACGAAACCGTACTAGGTTCATCGCCGTGCGGACAGAAGCTCTCCATACATCTCTATTCGGGCTAATGTTTTCCAATCATCGCCTGTATATTCAATCAATGAAATAATTAGTTAAATTTTATTCTCCGATCTCGTTTTCAGTCTAGAGATATAAACTTGGCATTTTACTTCTGGTTTTCCTACAAGAAGCTTCTTTTCCTTCTTCCATGCCACATGACCTGCCTGTTCTTCTCATTATAATATATTGCTTGCTTCTTATAAATACTGTTTAAGTCAATGTTGTTTCTGTCTTCTTCATTCACCCGTCCCTCATCACCTCCCTCTCTATCATAATCACTCTCTGTCCTCCTCTCTATCTCTATTCTTTTCTCTCTCCTCTCTCTCTTTTTCTATCATCTCTGTCCCCTGTCGTCTGTCTTCAATCTCCTCTTTTCTCTTCTCTCTCCTACTCTTTTCTCCCGCTTCTCTCTCATTCTCTTCCTATTCTCTCTTCTTCTCTGTACTCTCTCCTCTCCAGGCCTCGCTCTCTCTCTCTCTCTCTCTCTCTCGTTCTCCTCTCTCTCTCTCTCCCATTTGTGCATAATTTTTCCAGAACGAAATTTATTCCCAAATACTCGTTATCCTTCTCATTTCATATCCAATGTTTCTCAGGCCAAATGTAATAAAAATAACTGGCAGTAGAATAACAAGTTTTATTAAATACTTAAGTTAATAACCCCGGCGTGGCACTGTCACGCCTAAATAAATTAAGATTAACGTGTGTTTTTTCTATAGTTTAGAAACAAAAAGAAAAACGTTACTTAATTATAAGAATTTCATATATTTCGATACCCCGTTGCTGATTACTCATACCTCTCGACTTAAAATAGCTGAAAAACAAAAATTCCTTACTGTTGGACAGAAGCCTCTCCATCCACCCCTCTAATCCCTGAGCTAATGTTTTCCAATCATCGCTCTGTACATCATCAATCAATCAAAATCATTAGTTTAAATTTGGTTCTTCACTCATCTCGATGTCTGTGTGGAGTATATATATCTCTCATTAAGTTGGGCATTTTACCGTCCTCTGCGTTTTCCTACCAGAAGCTCTTTTCCTTCTTCCGTGCCACATGACCCTGCCTGTTCTTCTCATTAATAATATCTTTGCTTGCTTCGTAATAAACAAACCGTTTAAATTCAATGTTGTTTCAGACTTCTCTATTCACCTTTCCCTTCCTTCACCTCTCTCTCGCAATATCTATCTCTCTGTCTCCCTCTTTCTATCTCCCTCTCTACTCCTCTCTCTATTCTATCACTCTCTCTTTATATTTATCCATCTCTCTATCTCATATTTCTATCTCTCCCCCATCTTTCCCTAATTTTTCCTAAGACACTTTATTCACCCAAATACTCGTAATCTTCCTTTCCTCCCATGTTTCCAGCCAAATATAATAAAAATAACAGGCAGTAGAATAAACATTTTATTAAATACCACGCTAATACCCCGACGTGCTCTGACACGCCTAAATAAATGAAGATTAATGTGTGTTTGTTAATTAGTTGAAAAAGTAAAACGAAATATAATGAATTATAAAAAGTTATATTTTTTAGATACCCCGTGCTGATTACCCGAACATCTTGACTTAATTGAAATGAAAGACAAACTTCGTTATTGTGTGAATTATCCGTAAGAGATAAACTAATATGCTACCTGGGACTTTCTTGTAGAGAGAGCTTAAATCACGCCATAATAACTTATGTTGCGGGGCAACGCCACTGACTGTGAAATTGAAAAAAGTTAGTTGCAATTCGAATTTAACAAAATATAACTTTTTCGCGGATTAAATCTCTTTATAATCAACAAATTTTCGGAATGAGCAATCAGCAACTCTTCCTTTATCAGGTAAATACTAAATCCTTTTAGAAATACCATACGAATTGTAGATTTAAATGTTTGAAAATATAGGCCTATTACGTGTTATACAGTTGAAATTTGAAAACGAAACTGCTTCCACATTATAACAAATTTTAAATTTAAAATTTGAAATGGTTCGTTTTTAAATAAGAGTATAATGTTATTCTAATTACAAACGTAATATGTGAAGTACTCGCTATCCATGCTCATCCATAGTAATTCTAAACCGAGGGCAGTCTTTTTTCACTGCAATCATAGAATTTTCAATGCTATGCTTTGCAGCTTTTCTTGGGAATGTAGGTGTGGTAGCATCCTGTTTGCTTTTCCCCACCTGCTGAAGAGGAGATGATGATGATGATAAGAATTGATGATGATATTGATAAGGATGATAACAATTTGGGGGCATATGATTTATTTCGTGACCGGTTTTGTCCTTAACGTTTTTCTGACATTTGTCTTAAAGGTGATGAACAATCCGCGATAAAAATCCTACCAGTAAACTGCACCGACCGGGATCGAACCCGGCCCGCTGCGTGACAAGGCAGATCGCAACCCTGAGACCACATCAGTGGACTAAAACATATATATTACAAATGTAATGAAATCACGCTTTCATTAAGGAAAGAAAGGAGATTATGAGTATTTGATAATAAAGTTCTTAATAAAATTTTTGGACCAAAGAGAGATGAGCAGAGAGGTGAATGGAGAAGACTGAATAACAGTGAAATTACATGGTCTTTATTGGACACCGATATAAAATAGAAAAGTTCAGTCCCGTAGATTGCATTGGGCAGGACATGTGGCATGATTGGGGAATGAAAGACGTGCATGGAAGTTTCTTGTAGCAATCCCAGCGGGTTAACGCCCAGTTGGTAGACCAAGAATGAGGTGGGAGAATAACTTTAACTCTTATTTGAGGGAAGTATATTTGATTATACAGGGGGATGATTGGAGAATCATTTTTCTCATGAAGTATGAAAGGTTAAGAGAGCTTATGTCCACGTGGGGCTGTGAACCTACTGTCTTCGAAAATTCTAGTGAGTTGTTTAGTTTTCCGCGGTTTCTCTGTTTTAATAATAAACAATCAAGTTTAACGGTAATGAACGTAAAACAAATGAATGAGGAAAACCACACGCCAAATTCCTTAAAAAAACTTAATTTGTTTATCTTAATAATAGTATATTTGCCACACACACAAACACACGTATATATAGTCATAAAAACATATAAGTACAATTTTTTTACCACCTTCAAAGTAAGCTATCATAGGCTGATGGAATCGATTAATGCTTACCACACATGTCTCACGGTCACACTGTCAGTATGATAAACTATTATTATTACTATTATTTTATTATTATTATTTATTAGTATAATTATTATTATTATTATTATCATTATTATTCTATTATTATTTTCATTGTGGAAAGTATGGGACTGGAGTAGAAACTTATTTCATTAGCTTAAAATGTGTCATATATAAATATATTGTACAATCCCTTCACATAAACTGAAATGTCACTGACGAACCCGTACTAGGTTCATCGTCCCGCGGACACAATCTCTCCATACATATCTAACCTGAGCTAATGTTTTCCCATTATAGTCCTGTATAATCAATCAATCAATCAATCAAATCATTAGTTAAATCTTATTCTCCCATATCGTTGTCGGTATAATATATATAAATAAATATATATAGTAAACTTGTCATTTTTTTACCTTCTGTATATTCAATCAATGACAATCACTAGTTACATGTTATTCTCCGATCTCGTTTTCTCGGTCTAAGAGATATAAACTTGGCATTTTTAACCTCTGGTTTTCCTACCAGAAGCTTCTTTTCTTTCTTCCATGCCACATGACCTGCTGTTGTTCGCATTATAAATATCTTCAGCTTGCTTCAGAGAAACACCGTTAAGGTCAATGTCGGTTTCAATCTGCTCCAATCACACCAGTTCTTCGCCACTCTCTATCAATATCTCTCTCTCTCTGTCTCCTCCTCTCAATATCACTCTCCATCTCTCTCTAACTCTCACCTCCCTCCTCTTCTCTCTCTGTCTCTCTCTCTCTCTCTCTTCCTCTCCCTCTCTACTCTCTCTACCTCTCCTCTCTCTCTCTCCCTCTCCCTCCAATTCTCTCTCTCTATCTCTCTCTCTTCTTAAATTTCTCTCTATCTCTCCAATATGTCCATAATTTTCCCTAAGAAATTTATTCCCAAATACTCGTAATCCTATTTCCTGCAATGTTTCGCAGTCAAATATAATAAAAATAACTGACAGTAGAATAACAATTTTATTACATACTAAGCTAATAACCCTGTGTGCACTGCTACGCCTAAATAAATGAAGATTAACGTGTGTTTGTTGTTTAATTGAAGAAGTAAAAGTAAAAATAATTAATTATAAAAAATTATACTTTTTAGATATCCCGTGCTGATTACCCGAACAGTTTGACTTAAATGAGCTGAAAGACAAAATTCGTTATTGTGTGAATTACCCGTAAGAGGTAAACTAATATGCTACCGGGGACCATCTTGTAGAGAGAGATTAAATCAGCGCAATAATAACTTATGTTACGGGGCAACAACACCAGTAACTCTGAAAATGAAAATAGTAAGCTTTGCAATTCGAAAATTTACACAAATATTTAATTTAAAAACAGATTAAATCTGTTTTTATAAATCATAAAATGCGGGTATGACAATCAGCAATTCTTCCTTTATCAGGTAAAATACTAAATACGTTCAGAAATGCTATACATACCGTAGATTTAAATGTTTGAAAATATAGGCCTATTACGTGTTATACTGTTGAAATTTGAAAGCGAAACTGCTTACACATTATAACAAATTTAAATTTAAAATTTGAAATGTTCCGTTTTAAATGTTTTTAGGTATGAATGTATGTTATTCTAATTACAAACGTAATATTGAAGTAAATACCCATCCATCCATAGTAATTCTTCCCGAGGGCAGGTCTCTCACTGCAATCATAGAATTTTCATGATATGCTTTGCAGCTTTACTAGGGAATTGTAGGTGAAAAACTGCCCCGACCGGGCATCGAATCTGGCCCGCTGCGTGACAAGGCAGAACGCAACCCCGAGACCACATCGGTGGACTAAATTATATATATATATATATATATATATATATATATATAATAGAAATGTAATGAAATCACGGTTTCATTAAGGGAGGAAAGGAGATTATGAGTATTTGAGAATAAAGTTCGTACGAAAAATTTTTGGACCAATGGGAGATGAGCAGACAGGTGAATGGCGAAGACTGCATAACAGTGAAATTACATGGTTTTTTATAGGAAAAGCCAGATATTGATATAGAAAAGTTAAATTTTCGTAAACTGCAAATGGGCAGGACATGTGGCATGTGTGGGGAATGAAAGACGCGCATGGAAGCTTCTTGTAGCAATCCCAGAGGGTTAACGCCCAGTTGGTAGACCACGAATAAGGTGGGAGCATAACATTAACTGTTATTTGAGGGAAGTATATTTGATTATACAGGGGGATGAATGGAGAAACATTGGCTGAGGATAGGGATGTATGGAGAGCTTATGTACACTTGGCCGTGAACCAACGGCTTCGATAGTGCCATTGAGTTAGTTAGTTCAACTATATTCTTCTTTTTACAACAATCAACTTTTCAGGTTGAACGTAAACAAATGAATGAGGAATACACACGCCAAAAATATTTTAAAAATTTAATTTGTTTTACTTAATAATAGTATAATTTCTTAAACACACAAACCAACACACACACACACCACATATAAATAGATAGATAGGACAGATAAGTACAAGATTTTACCGTTCAAAGTAAGCTATAAATCGGCTTGACTGAAACGACATGCCTACCACATGGTCCCACAACACACTGGCAGGATGGAACGATTATTATCATTATTATTATTATTATTATTATTATTATTATTATTATTATTATTATATTATTATTATTATTATTATTATTATTATATATTAATTATTATTATTATTTTATTATTATTATTATTATGATTTTTAGTCAGAAGGAGGATCCTATCCGCTATCCGAGATATTAAGTTTGTTAGTGATAGGATATCATACATAATTCTAAATGTAAACGACATGATTTTATAATTGTCAAATGTACAGCCCCCACAGAAGATAAAGATGACAAGATCAAGAATGAGTTCTATGAAGAATTAGAATGCTTATTTGATAGCCTTGCAACGATATCATATGAAAATTGGTCTAGGAGATTTTAAGCAAAAGTGGGGCGGGAAGATATATTCAAACCAACATAGGCAAATTCAGTCTTCATGAAGATAGTAACGACAACGGAGTTAGATTAGTCACATTTGCCACATCAAAGAATCTCATTGTAAGAGCACAACATTCAAGCATAAAGAATATTCATAATAAACCTGGACGTCCCCAGATGGAGAAACTCGGAACCAGATAGATCATGTATAGTGGATAAACGCTGACACGTAGCATCATTGATGTTAGATCAGCTTAGAGGAACAGACTGCAATTCAGATCATCATCTGGTCAGGGTGAAAATCAGACAACGGCTATCGCTTATGAGAGGAACAAACGCTAAAGATGATTCTGTAAAATATGAATAAAAACTTGAAATGATGAATGCGGCAAGAATACCAAATCAAAATTGCTAATAGATTTGAAGTACTGGAATCTTCAGATGACAAATGTGGCAAACGAAGAAGAAACTGATATAAATAAAGAATGGGAGGCTATAAGAGATACTATTAAATTGTCAGCATCAGAAAGCATTGGTTGTTTAAAGAGAGGCATAACAAGAAATGGTTTGATGAGGAATGTGCTGACAAATGTAAAGAAAAGAACTAGCAAAAAATGAAATGGTTACACCGAGCCAAAGAGGTAAATTTAGAGCAATTGGGTAGTGTTAGACGGGAAACCACCAAGTTACTAAAGAGTAAAAAGAGGGAATATTTGAGAGAGAAGATTAATGATCTTGAAATGAATGCAAAAAATAGGAACATTAGAGAATTATATCAGGGAATTAGTATAGAGAAGAAAGGGTTTCAGGCTAGAACAAACATAATTCGGAATGAAAATGGGGATATGATTGCAGATTCCAAGAGTATATTAAATAGATGGAAAAGTTTATTTTAATCAGCTATTAAATGTACATACAGAACAGGACATTGAGGAGGATACGTTACAGACAGCAGAAATGCTAGTCACAGAACCAAGTGCATTAGAGGTTGAAATGGCAATTGAAAAACTGAAGATGTATAAAGCATCAGGTTCAGATGAGATCCCAGCAGAACTGATAAAAATCAGGGGGAGAAAAATTGATAGACAAGATACGCTGGTTGCTTAGTATGATTTGGGAAAAAGAAGCTCTTCCAGATGAATGGAAGGAATCAATTATCGTACCAATTTATAAGAAAGGAGATAAAACTGATTGCAACAACTACAGGGGCATCTCATTACTTTCAACTTCGTACAAAATTCTAACAAATATATTAGTAAGCAGACTTACTCCCTATATTGATGACATTCTAGGAGATCATCAATGTGCATTTAGAAGAAACAGGTCTACAACAGATCAGATTTTTAGTATAAGACAGATTTTAGAAAAGAAATGGGAATATAATGGTACTGTACATCAACTATGATGTAGACTTCAAAAAAGCATATGATTCAATTAAAGAGGGAGAAGTTATATAGTATCCTGCTGGAGTTTGGAATTCCTAAAAAGTTAGTTAGACTTATTCGAATGTGTCTAAATGGCTCAACGAGTAGGGTGCGTGTAGGCAAACAGTTTTCAGACACTTTTGAAATCCAGAATGGGTTGAAGCAAGGAGATGCACTATCTCCTCTACTATTTAATTTTGTACTAGAGCATGCCATTAAATCTTTAGAGAATGAGGAAGGCTTACAACTCAATGGTATTAATAAGCTGTTAGATTATGCTGATGATGTAGTATTGTTGGCCGATAGCGAGGAGATACTAAAGGCCAACACGCACACACTATTGAGTAACACTAAGAAATTAGGACTGGAAGTAAATATCAGTAAAACTAAATATATGGTCACACGTAGAAATACATTATATAATGGAAATGGACAGCTAATGACAAATGAGGGAAATTTTGAGGACTTGGCTGAATTCAAATACCTAGGAACAATATCAAACAAATAGGAATGAGATGCACAAAGAAATTAAACATAGGCTCAATTCTGGAAATGCATGCTATTATGCATTGCAGAGACTTTTGATGTCCCAACTCCTTTCAAAAAACGTTAAGCTGAAAATATATAAAACTATTGTTCTACCAGTCATATTATATGGGTGCGAAACATGGACTCTTACTTTAAGGGAGGAAAGGAGATTACGAGTATTTGAGAATAAAGTTCTTAGGAAAATTTTTGGACCAAAGAGAGATGAACAGACAGGTGAATGGAGAAGACTACATAACAATGAACTACATGGTCTTTATAGGAAGCCAGATATAATAAGAACAGTTAAGTCCCGTAGACTGCGATGGGCAGGACATGTTGCACGTATGGGGAAGAAAGACGTGCATGGAAACTTCTTGTAGGAAAGCCAGAAGGAAAACGCCCAGTTGGTAGACCAAGAATGAGGTGGGAGAACAACATTAACTATGATTTGAGGGAAGTAGATTATACAGGGAATGATTGGAAAAGCATTAGCTCAGGATAGGGATGTATGGAGAGCTTATGTCCGCGCGGCCATGAACCTACGGGTTCGATAGTGCCAGTGAGTAAGTAAGTAAGTAAGTATTTATTATTATTAGTATTAGTATTATAATATTATTATTATTAGTAGTATTATTATTATGATTATTATTATTATTAGTAGTATTATTGTTATTATTATATAATATTAGTATTATTATTATTATTATTATTAAGTATTATTATTATTATTATTATTAGTAATTATGATTATGATTATTATTAGTAGTATTAATATATTATTATTATTATTAATTATTCTTATTCTTAATATATTATTATTAATTATTCTGGAAGGTTTGGGACTGAGAGTAGAAACTTATTCATTATCTAAAATGTGTCATATATAAATATATTGTACAATCCCTTCACATAAACTGAAATGTCACTGAGGAACCCGTACTAGGTTCATCGTCGCGCTGACACAAACTCTCCATACAATCTCTATCCTGAGCAAATGTTTTCACAATCATGGCCCTGTATAAATCAATCAAATCATTATTAAAATTATTCTACCTCTCCAATCGTTATGGCTAATATATAATATATATATAATATATATATATATAAACTTGGCATTTTAACCTATGGTTTTCCTACAAAAAGCTTTTCCTTTCTTTCTTCCATGCCACATGACCTGCCTGTTCTTCTTCATTACACTGCTTGCTTCGTATAAATAAACCGTTTCCTGCTCCTTCACCTGTCCCCTTCACGACTCTTCTCTCTCTCTCGCTCTCTCTCCTCTCTCCCTCTCTCATCTCATCTCCTCATCCTCTCTCTCTCTCTCTATCTTCTCCTATCTCTCTCTCTCTCTCTCTCTCTTTCTCTCTCTCTATCTCTCTCTCACTCTCTCTCTCTCTTTCTCTCATCTATACATAATTTTTCCTCAGAACTTTATTCCCAAATACTCGTAATCTTATTTCTTCCTATGTTTCGCTGCCAAATATAATAGAATAGCAAAGCCTTTGACATAGTAGATATAGACTTAATGCTAGCGAGACTAAAGACACTACATCTGTCGGAAAACTGCCTTGATTGGTTTATATCTTACCTCACTAATCGTCAGCAATCAGTTTCTGTTAATAATCGCATTTCTTTCTGGCGCTTGGTGAGGAAAGGGGTATCTCAAGGCGGCGTCCTCTCTCCTCTTCTCTTCTCGATTTATATTAATGACGTCACCAAGAAACTATAAAACTGCAAGCATCATCTTTACGCCTACGACTTACAGATTTACACACACTTTAGGCCTGACGAAATTAATGAATATATTGACAAAGTAAACACTGACCTCAGGCATATATCTTTATGGTCCAGAAAATATGGGCTGAAACTAAATGTAAACAAAACTCAAGCAATAATTATCGTACATCCAAGACTGTTACACTCCATAAACAATGGCAATATGCCGGCTGTCATATTAGATAATGAACAAATTCCTTATACCGACGTCGTTAAAAACTTGGGACTTTACTTTGATTCTAATTTAAATTGGCATGTGCAAGTAAAACAAACATCTAAAAGGATCTTCTCCATAATGCATTCCCTAAAGCGACTTAAATATTTTCTTCCTAAAACTCTTAAAAGAATTTTAATCCAAACCTTAGTGATGCCGCATTTTGACTACTGTGACGTTCTACTAACCGACATAACTGACGGATTGTCGGACAAACTGCAGCGTGTCCAAATAATGTGTATCAGATTCATATTTAATGTTCGAAAATACGATCACATTTCTCTCATTATTCCACGAATTGTCATGGCTACATCTAAAAGAGAGAAGAAAATCGCACTGTCTAATTCTCTTATTTAAGATCCTACATACCTCGATTCACAATTATTTATCATCCCGTTTGCAGTATCTATCCTCAAACCATAACTTAAACACAACGATCACAACATAGCCTCTTGCTTAATATAACCGCAACATAGGACATCACATCACTACATCACTCATTTCATATACCATCTTCACTTCTCGAACTGGAATTCTCCTTCAACAAGAAACAAGGTGCTGCCGGAACATTGGGCATCTTTTAAAAAGAAATCCTTAATTTATATTTGCTCTACTACCCTCGACTTCATTATTATCCAGTGGTAAGATATATATATATTAATTGGTGTTTCTCGTATAATTTATCATATTTATATTATTATTATTATCGTATCATTATTTTTATTACCCTATAAAATGTTGTTTGTACATGAAATTTACTTTGCTACATTTAGTGTATATTTAACTGTTTATAATTAGTATAGTGTATATCTATATTTGTCCCGCGCCGTAGCCGAGCGGTTAAGGTAGGAAGCCTTGGCGCAGAGCTACGGGACTTGCGCTGGTTCGAGTCTCCATGGGGGAAGAAATTTTCTCATGGTATTTCGGCACAGTATGGGACCGGTGCCCACCCAGCATCGTGAGGCAATTGGGTAGCTACAATAAGTAGCGGCTACAGGTTTTGAGGAACCAGCTATAACGGCTGGGGGACTCGACATGCTAACCACATGTCACCCCTACACTGGCTGTTGATCATCTACCTCTGTGATTGACACATGTGGATGTGAAGGGCCAGCAGCCGGCTGGTAAAAGGGCAACCGCTGAAAAGTGGAAAGACCCTCAATCGGTATATCTAGTATATTTGTCAAATATTTATTTGTATTTGTGCTGGTTGAGTGGAAGAGAGGGCCTTATTGCCTTAACTCTGCCAGAATAAATAAAGTATTATTATTACTTACTTGCTCACTGGCACTATCGAACCCGTAGGTTCATGGCCGCACGGACATAAGCTCTCCATACATCCCTATCCTGAGCTAATGCTTTCCAATCATTCCCTGTATAATCTACTTCCCTCAAATCATAGTTAATGTTGTTCTCCCACCTCATTCTTGGTCTACCAACTGGGCGTTTTCCTTCTGGCTTTCCTACAAGAAGTTTCCATGCACGTCTTTCATTCCCCATACGCGCAACATGTCCTGCCCATCGCAGTCTACGGGACTTAACTGTTCTTATTATATCTGGCTTCCTATAAAGACCATGTAGTTCATTGTTATGTAGTCTTCTCCATTCACCTGTCTGTTCATCTCTCTTTGGTCCAAAAATTTTCCTAAGAACTTTATTCTCAAATACTCGTAATCTCCTTTCCTCCCTTAAAGTAAGAGTCCATGTTTCGCACCCATATAATATAACTGGTAGAATAATAGTTTTATATATTTTCAGCTTAACGTTTTTTGAAAGGAGTTGGGACATCAAAAGTCTCTGCAATGCATAATAGCATGCATTTCCAGAATTGAGCCTATGTTTAATTTCTTTGTGCATCTCATTCCTATTTGTGATTATTGTTCCTAGGTATTTGAATTCAGCCAATTCCTCAAAATTTCCCTCATTTGTCATTAGCTGTCCATTTCCATTATATAATGTATTTCTACGTGTGACCATATATTTAGTTTTACTGATATTTACTTCCAGTCCTAATTTCTTAGTGTTACTCAATAGTGTGTGCGTGTTTGGCCTTTAGTATCTCCTCGCTATCGGCCAGTAGTACTACATCATCAGCATAAACTAACAGCTTATTAATACCATTGAGTTGTAAGCCTTCCTCATTCTCTAAAGATTTAATGGCATGCTCTAGTACAAAATTAAATAGTAGAGGAGATAGTGCATCTCCTTGCTTCAACCCATTCTGGATTTCAAAAGTGTCTGAATACTGTTTGCCTACACGCACCCTACTCGTTGAGCCATTTAGACACATTCGTATAAGTCTAACTAACTTTTTAGGAATTCCAAACTCCAGCAGGATACTATATAACTTCTCCCTCTTAATTGAATCATATGCTTTTTTGAAGTCTACATATAGTTGATGTACAGTACCATTATATTCCCATTTCTTTTCTAAAATCTGTCTTATACTAAAAATCTGATCTGTTGTAGACCTGTTTCTTCTAAATGCACATTGATGATCTCCTAGAATGTCATCAATATAGGGAGTAAGTCTGCTTACTAATATATTTGTTAGAATTTTGTACGAAGTTGAAAGTAATGAGATGCCCCTATAGTTGTTGCAATCAGTTTTAATCTCCTTTCTTATAAATTGGTACGATAATTGATTCCTTCCATTCATCTGGAAGAGCTTCTTTTTCCCAAATCATAGTAAGCAACCAGCGTATCTTGTCCATCAATTTTTCTCCCCCTGATTTTATCAGTTCTGCTGGGATCTCATCTGAACCTGATGCTTTATACATCTTCAATTTTTCAATTGCCATTTCAACCTCTAATGCACTTGGCTCTGCGACTAGCATTTCTGCTGTCTGTAAGTTATCCTCCTCAATGTCTTGTTCTGTATGTACATTTAATAGCTGATTAAAATAACTTTTCCATCTATTTAATATACTCTTGGAATCTGCAATCATATCCCCATTTTCATTCCGAATTATGTTTGTTCTAGCCTGAAACCCTTTCTTCTCTATACTAATTCCCTGATATAACTCTCTAATGTTCCTATTTTTTGCATTCATTTCAAGATCATTAATCTTCTCTCTCAAATATTCCCTCTTCTTACTCTTTAGTAACTTGGTGGTTTCCCGTCTAACACTACCCAATTTCTCTAAATTTACCTCATTTGGCTCGTGTAACCATTTCATTTTTGTTAGCTTTCTTTTCTTTACGATCTCGGCACATTCCTCATCAAACCATTTCTTGTTTTGCCTCTTTTTTAAACAACCAATGCTTTCTGATGCTGACAATTTAATAGTATCTCTTATAGCCTCCCATTCTTTATTTATATCAGTTTTCTTCTTCGTTTGCAACATTGTCATCTGAAGATTCCAGTACTTCAAATCTATTAGCAATTTTGATTTGGTATTCTTGCCGCATTTTCATCATTTTTTCAAGTTTTTTAATTCATATTTTACAGAATCATCTTTAGCGTTTGTTCCTCTCATAAGCGATAGCCGTTGTCTGATTTTCACCCTTACCAGATGATGATCTGAATTGCAGTCTGTCCCTCTAACTGATCTAATATCAATGATGCTACTGTGCCAGCGTTTATCCACTAATACATGATCTATCTGGTTCCGAGTTTCTCCATCTGGGGACGTCCAGGTGTATTTATGAATATCCTTATGCTGAAATGTTGTGCTCTTAACAATGAGATTCTTTGATGTAGCAAATGTGACTAATCTTACCCCGTTGTCGTTACTATCTTCATGAAGACTGAATTTGCCTATTGTTGGTTTGAATATATCTTCCCGCCCCACTTTTGCATTAAAATCTCCTAAGACAATTTTCATATGATATCGTGAAAGGCTATCAAATAAGCATTCTAATTCGTCATAGAACTCATCCTTGATCTTGTCATCTTTATCTTCTGTGGGGGCATGTACATTTACAATTATAAAATCATGTCGTTTACCCTTTAGAATTATGTATGATATCCTATCACTAACAAACTTAATATCTCGGATAGCGGATAGGATCCTCCTTCTGACTAAAAAACCCGTTCCAAATGCAGGTCTTTCTGCACCCCCATAGTATAATGCCAAAGCTTCCTGATTCCTGACTACCTTCTCCTGGCCACCTAACTTCCTGTAAAGCGACTATATCCAAGGGCGATTTACCCAATTCCCGCGTTAATATCTCTAGTGCCCCGCTATTGTATAAAGTCCTAACATTCCATGTTCTTAGGAACATGTCCCTGTGTTTGAGCCTTTGGCATGGGTTCCCTGAAGTAGTCCCCGCCCGGAGAACCGAATGGGGGACTATTTGACCTCCGGAAAATTTTACCCCAGTAGAACCCATGTCCGCATTTCTTGACGGTTGTATTTTTACGGTGAAAGATCGTCACTCTTTCGACCAAGGTACTTTTTTCCTCTGGCTTATCACCTTCGACCAGTCCGGCATGGGTAACCCTATCGGCAGCAATGCTACCGCCGGCATAGCTCTCAGGATCATTTAAGCACACAAGCCACTCCACCACGACAAGGTAAATTCTTATTATTATTATAAAAATAACTGGCAGTAGAACAAAAATAGTATTAATACTGCGCTAATAACCCTCCGTGACTGCCACGCCTAAATAAATGAAGATTAACGTGTGTTTGTTGTTTACTTGAAAAAGTAAAAGAAAAAAATAATTATAAAAAATTATAGCCTACTTTTTATATATCACGTGCTGATTACATGAACATATTGACTTAAATGAGTTGAAAGATAAAATTCGTTATTGTGTGAATTATCCGCAAGAGATAAACTAATATGCTACCGGGGACCTTCTTGTAGAGAGAGATTAAATCACGCAATAATAACTTACGTTGCGGGGCAACGCCAGTGACTCTGAAATTGAAAATAGTAAGCTGCAATTCTAATTTAACAAAATATTAATTTTTCACGGCATCAATCTCTTTATAACCCATAAATATGCGGTATGAACCAGCAGCAACTCTTCCTTTATCAGGTAAACACTAAATACGTTCAGAAATGCTATACGTATCATAGA
>JASPKZ010009616.1:42500-95000 GCA_030220185.1 Diploptera punctata
CTCGTTGTTTGTCTATATGTATATATATATAAACTTGGCATTTTACTCTGGTTTTCCTACAAGAAGCTTATTTTCCTTCTTCCATGCCACATGACCTGCCTGTTCTTCTCATAAGTAATGCCACGAGTGATTTCCAAATTATCGATAAATTCACGACTCACGAAGTGAGGAGTGAATTTATCTAGAGAATTTGGAAATCAAGAGTGGCATTTGTTAGGACTATTTAACGAATAAAATAAAGCTGTTTACTCACAAATCATTATTTAACTACAGTTATTTAAAAATATTTTTATATTTAAAGTAACGGTGATGTTTGAAAACTAATGAGAAACGATAGGTAGCCTACGCTTCTACTGCTTCTTTTGTTTATCACTGCAACCAGATCATACTATTTATTGCCAAAGGAACGCAATATTGTAAGAATGCTCTCTAGTGGAGAAAAAATGAAACACATCAATCTGTATATTAATTCATTTTTGATGTCGTATACATTTAAGAAAGTGCAAACAGTGGTTTCTTTTTTTGGTGGTATAATCAATTGCTACAAATGTTGACATGTAAGCACTATTATATACAATCTGGTAGCCGTATTTGTTATAGGCTCAGTCACTGCAAAATAACGGTCAGACCTGTTCAGAATATTAAAAAGGAGGAGCTTTGCTTAATATATGATAATCCTAAACGTTGATAATTATTTCGTGAAACACGTCTCTGATTGGTTGTAATACAGAAATCATTGAAACGTGATTGGTCATTGACTCCCATTTGGGGCATGAGTTAAATAGTCATTATAATATATTGCTTGCTTCGTATAAACACCGTTTAAGTTCAATGTTGTTTCTGTCTTCTCCATTCACCTGTCCCTTCACCTGTCTCTCTCTCTCAATATCAATATCTCTCTCTCTCTCTCTCTCTCTCTCTCTCTATCTCTATCTCCCTCTCTATCTCTCCCTCTCTCTTTGTCTCTCTATCTATCTCTCTGTGTGTCTCTCTCTTTCTCCCTCTCTCTCTGACTCTCTCTCTCGATCTGTCTCTCTCTCTCTCGATCCATCTCTCTCTCTCGATCTATCTCTCTCTCTCTATCTCTCCCATCTATACATAATTTTTCCTAAGAACCTTATTCCCAAATACTCGTAATATCTTTTCCTCCCATATTTGGCAGCTAAATATAATAAAAATAACTGGCAATAGAATAACAATTTTATTAAATACTAAGCTAATAACCCGGTGTGCACTGCCACGTCTAAATAAATGAAGATTAACGTGTGTTTGTTGTTTAGTTGAGAAAGTAAAAGTAAAAATAATTAATTATAAAAATTTATACTTTTTACATACCCCGTGGTGATTACCCGAACATCTTGACTTAAATGAGCTGAAAGACAAAATTTGTTATTGTGTGAATTATCCGTAAGAGATAAACTAATATGCTACCGGGGACCTTCTTGTAGAGAGAGCTTAAATCACGCAATAATAACGTATGTTGCGGGTCAACGCCACTGACTGTGAGAATAAAAAAATTAAGTTCAATTTGAATTTAACAAAATATAAATATTTCACGGATTAAATCTGTTTATAACCCATACATTTGCGGTATGAACAACTCCTCCTTTATCAGGTAAATACTCAATACATTTATAAATACCACATGTATCGTAGATAATAATGTTTGAAAATATTACGTGTTATACTGTTCACATTTGAAAGCTAAACTGCTTACACATTATAACAAGTTTAAATTTAAAATTAGAAATGTTCCGTTTTATATGTTTTTAGATACGAATATATGTTATTCTAATTACAAACCTAATATTGAAGTAATATCCATCCATCCATAGTAATTCTGCCATGGGCAGGTCTTTCACTGCAATCAAAGAATTTTCATGCTATGCTTTGACGCTTTACTAGGGAATTGTAGGTGTGGTAGCTTCCCGTTGTTTTCACACCGGTGAAGGATGATGATGATAAGTATGATGATATTGATAAGGATGATAATGATAATGGCCAAATGATTTCGGGGACCATTTGGTCCTTAACGTTTTCCAGGTGAGGAAAAACCGCGATAAAATCCTCACGCAGAAAATAGCCCCGACTGGGGATCGAACCCGGCCCGCTGCGTGACAAGGCAGAACGCATCCCCGAGACCACATCGGTGGACAAAATATATATATATATATATATATATTGCAATGTAATGAAATCACGCTTTCATTAAGGGAGAAAAGGAGATTATGAGTTTTAGAGAATAAAGATCTTAGGAAAATTTTTAGACCAAAGAGAGATGAGCAGAAAGGAGAATGGAGACCACGCTAAACAGTGAAATTACATGTTCTTTATAGGAAGCCAGATATAAAATAGAAAATTTAAGTCTCGTAGACTGCAATGGGCAGGACTTGTGGCATGAGTGGGAATGAAAGGCGTGCATGGAAGCTTCTTGTAGCAATCCCAGAGGGTCACCGCACAGTTGGTAGACCAAGAATGAGGTGGGAGAATAACATTAACTGTTATTTGAGGGAAGTATATTTGATTATACAGGGGGATGATTGGAGAATCATTGGTTCAGGATAGGGATGTGTGGAGAGCTTACGTTCGCGTGGCCGTGAACTTACGGCTTCGATGGTGTCAGTGAGTTAGTTAGTTCAACGATTTTCTTCTTTTTACAATTATCAACTTTTCAGTATGAACGTAAACAAATGAATGAGGAATACACACACCAGATTCCTTAAAAAAATTAAATTGGTTACCTTAATAATAGTATATTCGTAACACATACACTCATGTACATAGATGGATAGATAAGTACAGATTTTACCTTCAAAATAAGCTATAATCGGCTGATGGAACCAACATGCTTACCACATGTCTCACAAACACCCTGGCAGGATGATAACGATGATTATTATTACTATTATTATTTGTTATTATTATTATTATTATTATTATTATTATTATTATTATTATTGTTATGGTAGAGAAACATTGGCTCAGGATAGGGATGTATGGAGAGCTTATGTCCGCCCGGCCGTGAACCTACGGCTTCGATAGTGCCAGTGAGTTAGTTAGTTCAACGATTTTCTTCTTTTTACAACAATCAACTTTTCAGTATGAACGTAAACAAATGAATGAGGAATACACACGCCAAATTCCTTAAAATATTCATTTGTTTAGCCTAATAATAGTATATTCGTAACACACACAAACACACACATATATATAGATAGATAGATAAGTACAGATTTTACCTACAAATTAAGCTACCACATGTCTCACAGACACACTGTGCGGCAAAACTTTCGGATGCACGAGAATCTCTTTAGGGCGTGTTTTTAGATTAAGCTTCTTTCTAGGTTCTACCGGTGTGAAGGACAATGAATTCGATGATCAGTAACAATGAGTTGTGTAATTAATTAAAAAGGGTTTATTTTGTTAACCACTTATGAACAACACAATATTCACAACAAATTAATAATAATATAATATGTGAGCAACAGGCTCCTCAGAATACTTGCAATATGATAAACTAGCCACACTCTGTGTGTGTTTATGAGAGCTACTAACCACACTGTATGTGTGTGTGTGTGTATGAGTTACTAACCACAGTGTGTGTATGTATGAGTTACTAACCACAGTGTGTGTGTATGAGATATTAACCACAATGTGTGTGTGTATGAGCTGCTAGACACACTGTGTTTTCGTATGAGAGCGACTAACCACACTAACAATACAATTTCTAGGTATTTTATATTAATTATTCAAGGACGTTTTAAATTGGCTCAAGTATTCCTTTTAACAAAAATTATTGTTTTGCAAATTTGAAGATATTCAACACGTCAATCAAATTTATACTTTTATGATAAACATTAGTTTCGCTTCGCTAGGTACCTGTACCTGCCAACGCTTGAGTTACCGTTAACCACAGTATACCAAAGCTTATTGTGTGGTCCCAAACAATAACCAAATTAGTAATTCTAGGAATTACCCCGTATCAACTGGCAGGATGAAAACGATGATTATTATTACTATTATTTATTATTATTATATCGTTATTATTATTATTATTATTACTATTATTATTACTATTATTATTATTATTATTATTATTATTATTATTATTATTATTATTATTATTATTATTATTATTATTATTATTATTATTATTATTGTGGAAGGTTTGGGCCTGAAGTAGAAACTTATTTCATTATTCTTAAACGTGTCACATATAAATATATTGTACAATCCCTTCACATAAGCTGATATGTCACTGACGAACCCGTACTAGGTTCATCGTCGAGCGGACACAATCTTTCCGTACATCTCTATTCTGAGCTAATGTTTTCCAATCATCGCCCAGTATAATCAATCATTCAAATCATTAGTTAAATGTTATTCTCCCATCTCGTTGTCGGTCTATATATATATATATATATATATATATATATATATATATATATACATGTATGTATATATAAACTTGGCATTTTACCTCTGGTTTTCCTACATGAATCTTATTTACCTTCTTCCATGCCTCATGACCTGCCTGTTCTTCTCATTACAATAACTTGCTTGCTTCGTATAAACTCCGTTTAAGTTCAATGTTGTTTCAGTCTTCTCCATTCAACTATCCCTTCACCTCCCTCTCTAAAATATCTCTCTCTCTCTCTCTCTCTCTGTCTCAATCCCTATCTACCTCTTTATATATCTCTCTCTTCCTCTCTCTACCTCTCTCTGTCTGTCTGTCTCTCTCTCTCTCTCTCTCTCTCTCTCTCTCTCTCTCTATCTATCTATCTATCTATCTATCTATCTCTCTCTCACCCACTTGTGCATAATTTTTCCTAAGAACTTTATTCCCAAATACTCGTAATCTCATTTCCTCCCATGTTTCGCAGCCAAATATAATAAAAATAACTGGTAGTAGAATAAAAATGTTATTAAATAATAAGGTAATATCCAAGTGTGCACTGCCACGCCTAAATAAAGGAGGATTACCGTATGTTTGTTGTTTAGTTGAAAAAGTAAAAGTAAAAATAATTAATTATAAAAAAATATACTTTTTAGACACCCCGTGCTGATTACTCGAATATCTTGACTTAAATGAGCTGAAAGACAAAATTCTTTATTTTGCGAATTATCCGCAAGTGATAAACTAATATGCTACCGGTGACCTTCATGTAGAGAGAGATTAAATCACGCAATAATAACTTATGTTGCGGAGCAACGCCAGTGACTGTAAAATTGAAAAAAGTAAGTTGAAATTCGAATTTAACAAAATATAAATTTTTCACGGATTAAATCTGTTTATAACTCACAAATTTGCGAAATGAACAATCAGCAACTCTTCCTTTATCAGGTAAATACTAAATACGTTTGTAAATAGCATCGTTCGTAGATTTAAATGTTTGAAAAATAGGCCTATTACGTGCTATACTGTAGTAATTTGAAAGCGAAACTGGTTACACATTATAACAAATTTAAAATTTGTGATGTTCCGTTTTATATGTTTTTAGATAAGAATGTATGTTATTTTAAATACAAACGTAATATTGAAATAAATATCCATCCATCCATCCATAGTAATTCTGAACGAGGGGACGTCTTTCATTGCAATCATAGAATTTTCATGCTATGCTTTGCAGCTTTACTAGGGAATTGTAGGTGTGGTAGCATCGCGTTGCTTTCCACACCGG
The DNA here is from genome assembly GCA_030220185.1 of Diploptera punctata. Lineage (NCBI taxonomy): Eukaryota > Metazoa > Arthropoda > Insecta > Blattodea > Blaberidae > Diploptera > Diploptera punctata. The sequence continues at coordinate 48,182 of JASPKZ010009616.1, forward strand.
TGAAGGATGATGATGATGATGATAAGAATGGTGATGATAAAGATAAGGATAATAATTATGTTGGCCATATGTTTTCGGGGACCGTTTTGTCCTTAACGTTTTTTCTGACATTTGTCTTACAGGTGAGGAAAATCCGCGATAATAACCTCACCCAAAAAAAGAGCCCCGACTGGGGATCGAACTCGGCCCGCTGCGTGACAAGGTAGAACGCAACCCCGAGACCACATCGGTTGAAAAAAAGATATATGTATATATTACAAATGTAATGAAATCACTCTTTCATTAAGGAAGGAAAGGAGATTATGAGTATTTTATAACAAATTTCTTAGGAAAATTTTTGGACCAAAGAGAGATGAGCAGAGAGGTGAATGGAGAATCCTGCATAACAGTGAAATTATATGGTCTTTATAGGAAGCCAGATATGAAATAGGAAAGTTAAGTCCCGTAGACTGCAATGGGCAGGATTTGAGGCATGAGTGGGAATTGAAAGACGTGCATGGAAGTTTCTTGTAGCAATCCCAGAGGGTTAACGCCCAGTTGGTAGAAAAAGTATGAGGTGGGAGAATAACTTTAACTGTTATTTGAGGGAAGAATATTTTATTATACAGGCGGATGATTCGAGAATCATTGGCTCAGGATAGGGAGGTATGGAGAGGTTATGTCCGCGTGGCAGTGAACCTACGGCTTCGATAGTGTCAGTGAGTTAGTTCGTTCAACGATTTTTTTATTTTTACAACAATCAACTTTTAAGTATTAACGTAAATAAATGAATCAGGAATACACACGCCAAATTCCTTAAAAAATTAATTTGTTTAACATACTAATAATATATTCGTAACACACGCAAACACACACATATATATATATATAGATAGATAGATAGATAGATAGAAAAGTACAATTGTTTTCTTCTTCAAAGGAAGCTATAATCGGCTGGTGGAACCGACATGCTTACCACATGTCTCACAAACACCCTGGCAGGATGATAATGATGATTATTATTACTATTATTATTTATTATTATTATCCTTATTATTATTATTAAGTTATATTTATTATTATTATTATTGCTACTATTATTATTATGATTATTACTATTATTACTATTATCATTATTATAATTATTATTATTACTATTATTATTATTATTATTATTATTATTATTATCATCATCATCATCTGCCTTTCATGTATTAGGCCCAGTGGCCTGTTACGGTCTCCCGCCATCTCCGAAAAGGTCGACCCACAGATCTTCTGCCTCGAGGAAGGTAGTGAAGAATTTGTTTTGGTATTGTGTGACGATCCATGCGCTGAATATGGGCTAGCCAATTGTTTCTATATTCTTGGAGGTATTCAGATATAGGTACGATGTTTAACTCTCTGGCTATTGTTGAATTTCTTTGGTGGTCAAGAAGGCTATATAACCTGCAGTTCGTTGCAGAAATTTCATCTCCGTGGCTGTAATATGACGGTCATCCTGGGTTCTGATGGTCCAAGCTTCACTGCCATAACAGATTATGGGTCTAGCGAGAACTTTATAGATTTTTATTCTTGTGTGTCTCTGCACTTTTGATGGTTTAAAAACTTGGTTGATAATTCTTAAAGATTTATTATAGTTTTGTATTTTAAAGGATATATCACATTCCTCATTATAAGTTAGATTATATCCTAAGTATTTAAATGAATTAACTTGCTCTAATATTGAATTCTGAATACAAATTTTACTTCTTACTGTGAATTTCCCTTGGAAGGCCATATCTTTAGATTTTGTTGTTGATATTTCCATGTTAAATCGTTGGGCTATTATATTAAGATGATGAGTGGAATATTGTAAGTCTTCTTCATTATTGCCGAAAAGAGCCTGATCATCTGCATATAAGAGTGATTATTATTATTAATAATATTATTATTTTATTATTATCATTATTATTATCATTATTATTATTATCATTATTATTATTTTCATTATTATTATTATTATCATTATTATCATTATCATTAATCATTACCATTATCATCATTACCATTATCATCATTATCATTATTATCATTACCATTATCATTATTATCATTATAATTATTATCATTATCATTATTATCATCATTATTATTATTATCATTATCATTATTATCATTGTAATTATTATCATTATCATTATTATCATTATCATTATTATCATTATCATTATTATCATTATCATTATCATTAAAATAATTATCATTATTATCATTATCATTATCATTACCATTATTATCGAATCATTATCATTATTATCATTATCGTTAATATCAGTGTCATCATTATTATCATTATTATTATTATTATTATTATTATTATCATTATTATTATTATTATTATTATTATTATTATTATTATTATTATTATTATTATTATTATTATTATTATTATGGTGGTGGAAGGTTTGGTGCTGGAGTAGATATTTATTTAATTTTCTTAAAATGTGTCATATATAAATATATTTTACAATCCCTTCACATAAACTGAAATGTCACTGACAAACCCGTACTAGGTTCATCGTCTCGCCGACACAACTCTCGTTACATCTCTACTCTGAGATAATGTTTACCAATCATTGCGCTGTATAATCAATCAATCAAATCATTGGTTAAATGTTATTCTCCCATCTCGTTGTCGGTCTATATATGTATATATATATATATATATATATGTAAACTTGGTATTTTACGTCTGGTTTTCCTACAAGAAGCGTCATTTCCTTCTTCAATGCGACATGACCTGCCTGTTCTTCTCATTATAACATCTTCCTTGCTTCGCATAAACACCGTTTAAGTTCAATGTTGCTTCAGTCTTCTCCATTCACCTGTCCCTTCACCTCTCTCTCTCATTATCTCTCTCTGTCTCTCTCTATATCTCTCTCTCCCACTCTATCTCTCTCTCCCACTCTATCTCTCTCTCACTCTCTCTCTATCTCCTCCTCTCTCTCTCTCTCCCTCTCCTCTCTCTCTCTCTCTCTCTCTCTCTCTCTCTCTCTCTCTCTCCTCTCTCTCTCTCTCTCCCATCTATCCATAATTTTTCCTAAGAACCTTATTCCCAAACACTCGTAATCTCATTTCCTCCCATGTTTCGCTGCCAAATATAATAAACATAGCTGGCAGTAGAATATTTTTTTTAAATACTACGCTAATAATCCGGCGTGCACGGCCACGCCTAAATAAATGAAGATTAATGTGTGTTTGTTTTTTAGTTGAAAAAGTAAAAGGAAAAATAGCTAATTATAAATATTTATATTTTTAGATACCCGTGCTGATTGCCCGTACATCTTGACTTAAATGAGCTTAAAGACAAAATTCGTTATTGTGTGAATTATCCGTAAGTGATAAACTAATATGCTACCGGGGACCTTCTTCTAGAGAGAGCTTAAATCACGCAATAATAACTTATGTTGAGGGGCAACGCCAGTGACTGTGAAATTGAAAAAAGTGATTAGCAATTCGAATTTAACAAAATATAAAATTCTGGCGGATTTAATCTGTTTATAATCCATAAATTTGCGGAATGAACTATCAGCAAATCCTCCTTTATCAGGTAAATACTAAATACATTTAGAAATACCATACGTATCCTAGATATCAATGTTAAAATTATAGGCTTATTACGTGTTATACTGTTGTAATTTGAAAGCGAAACTGCTTACACATTATAACAAATTTAAATTTAAAATTTGAAATGTTCCTTTTTATATGTTTTTAGATAAGAATATATGTTATTCTAATTACAAACGTAATATTGAAGTAAATATCCATCCATCCATAGTAATTCTGCCCGAGGGCTGGTCTTTCACGGCAATCATAGAATTTTCATGCTATGCTTTGCAGCTTTACTAGGGAATTTTAGGTGTGGTAGCTTCCCGTTTCTTTCCACACCGGTTAAGGATAATGATAATGATAAGTATTATGATGATATTGATAAGGATAATAATGATGTTGGCCATATGATTTCGAGCACCGTTTTGTCCTTAACGTTTTTCTGAAAATTCTCTTACAGCTGATTAAAAACCGCGATAAAAATTTCACCCAGAAAAACTGCCCCGACCGGGATCGAACCCGGCCGGCTGAGTGACTAGGCAGATCGCTAACTCGAGACCACATCGGTGGGCTGAAACATATATATTACAAATGAAATGAAACCACTCTTTCATTAACCCCTAAATTCATAATGTATCCTTTTGGATACATCAGTCAGTTGAATTAATTTAATATTTTAAATAAATTAGAAGAAAACGAACAAAAAGTAACCACTTAAATGTGTGTCTAACTATACAATATACCTAATAATAAAAGTTATACAAGATACCGTTTTCACTGCGATCCGCCACATTTAAATAACAGGCACAAGAAATTTGTGTTTTGCCAATCTAAGGGTTAAGGGAAGAAAGGAGGTTATTAGTACTTGAGAATAAAGTTCTTAGGAAAGTTTTTGGACCAAAGAGAAATGAGCAGAGAGGTGAATGGAGAAGACTGCAAAACGGTAAAATTACATGGTCTTTATAGGAAGCCAGATATAAAATAGAATCGTTAAGTACCGTAGACTGCAATGGGCAGGCCTTGTGGCATGAGTGGGTAATAAAACACGTGCATGGAACTTCTTGTAACAATCCCAGAGGGTTAACGCCCAGTTGGTAGACCAAGAATGAGGTGGGAAAATAAGATTACCTGTTATTTGAGGGAAGTATATTTGATTATACAGGGGGATGAATGCAGAAACACTGGCTCAGGATAGGGATGTATAGAGAAGTTATAGCCGAGTGGCAGTGAACCTACGTCTGCGATAGTGCCAGTGAGTTAGTTAGTTCAACGATTTTCTTCTTTTTACAACAATCGACTTTTCAGTATGAACGTAAACAAATAATTGAGGAATACACACGCCGAATTCCTTAAGAAAAATTAATTTGTTTAACTTAATATTAGTATATTCGCAACACATACATATATATATAGATAGATAGACAGATAAGTACAGATTTTATCTTCAAAGTAAGCTATAATCGACTGATGGTACCGACATGCTTACCACATGTGTCACAGACACACTGGCAGGATGATAACGATGAATATTATTACTATCATTGTTGTTATTATTATTATTATTATTATTATTATTATTATTATTATTATTATTATTATTATTATTATCATTGTGAAAGGTTGGGGCTGGAGTAGAAACTTATTTCATTATCTTAAAATGTGTCATATATATATATATATATTGTACGACAATCCCTTCACATAAACTGCTATGACACTGACGAACCCTAGGTTCATCGTCGCGCTGACACAATCTCTCCATACATCTCTATCCTCAGCTAATACTTTCCAATCATCGTCCTGTAAAATCAATCCAACAAATCATGAGTTAAATGGTTATTCTCCCATCTCGTTTTCGGTGTATATATATAATATATATATATATATATATATATATATATATATATATATATATATATATATAAACTTGGCATTTCACCTCTGGCTTTCCTACAAGAACATTCTTTTCCTTCTTCCATGCCACATGACCTGCCTGTTCTTCTCATAATATCTTGCTTCCTTCGTATAAACACCGTTTAAGTTCAATGTTGTTTCAGTCTTCTCCATTCACCTGTCCCTTCACATCTCTCTTTCAATATATTTCTCTTCGTCTCTCTCTCTCTCTATCTCCCTCTCTGTCTCTCTCTATCTCCCACTCTCTCTTTCTCTCTCTCTCTCACTCTCCCCCCTCTCTCTCTCTCCCTCTCTTACTCTCTCTATCTATCTCACACCCACTTGTGCATAATTTTTCCTAAGAACTTTATTCCCAAATACTCGTAATCTCATTTCCTCCCATGTTTCGCAGCCAAATATAATAAAAATAACTGGCAGTAGAATAACAATTTTATCAATTACTAAGCTAGTAACCCGGTGTGCACTGCCACGCCTAAATAAATGAAGATTAACGTGTTTTTTTTTGTTTAGTTGAAAAAGTAAAAGTAAAAATAATTAATTACAAAAATTTATACTTTTTAGATATCCCGTGCTGATTACCCGATCATTTTGACTTAAATGAGCTGAAAGACAAAATTCGTTATTGTGTGAAATATCTGCAAAAAATAAACTAATATGCTACCGGAGACCATCTTGTAGAGAGAGATTAAATCACGCAATAATAACTTATGTTGCGGGACAACGCCAGTGACTGTGAGATTGAAAAAAAGTAAGTTGCAATTCGAATTTAACAAAATATAATTTTTTACGGATTAAATCTGTTTATAACAGATAAATTTGCGGTATGAACAGTCAGAAACTCTTCCTTTATCAGGCAAATACTAAATATGTTTACAAATACCATACGTATCGTGAATTTAAATGTTTGAAAATATAGGCCTATTACGTGTTATACTGTTGAACTTCGAAAGCGAAACTGCTTACACATTATAACAAATTTAAATTTAAAATTTGAAATGTTCTGTTTTATATGTTTTTAATAATAATATGTGTTATTCTAATTACAAACGTAAGATTGAAGTAAATATTCATCCATCCATAGGAATTCTGCCCTAGGGCAGGTCTTCCACTGCAATCATAGAATTTTCATGCTATGCTTTGCAGATTACTAGGGAATTGTAGGTGTGGTAGCTTCCCGATGTCTTCCTCACCGGTGAAGAATGATGATGATGATAAGTATAATAATGATATTGAAAAAGATGATAATGTTATTGATAAGAATGATAATTATGTTGGCCATATTATTTCGGGGGACCGTTTGGTCCATAACGTATTTCTGACATTTGTCTTAAAGGTGAAGAAAAACCGCGATAAAAACCTCACCCAGAAAAAACTGCCCCGACCGGGGATCGAACCCGGCCCATTGCGTGACAAGGCAGAACGCAACCCTGAGACCACATCGGTGGACTAAAACATATATATATATATATATATTACAAATGTAATGAAATCACGCTTTCATTAAGGGAGAAAAGGAATTATGAGTATTTGAGAATAAAGTTCTTAGGACAATTTTTGGACCAAAGAGAGATGAGCAGACAGGTGAATGGAGAAGACTGCATAACAATGAAATTACATGGTCATTATAGGAAGCCAGATATAATATAGAAAAATTAAGTCTTCGTAGACTGCAATGGGCAGGACATGTGGCATGATTGGGGAATGAAAGACGCGAATGGAAGCTTCTTGTTGGAATTCCAGAGGGTTAACGCCCAGTTGGTAGACAGAGAATAAGACGAGAGCATAATATTAACTGTTATTTGAGGGAAGGATATTTTATTGTAAAGGGGGATGAATGGAGGAACATTGGCTCAGGATAGAGATGTATGGAGAGCTTATGTCCGCCCGGCCGTGAACCAAAGGTTTCGATAGTGCCAGTGAGCTAGTTCAACGATTTTCTTCTTCTTACCACAATCAACTTTTCACTATGAACGTGAACAAATGAATGAGTAATACACACGCCAAATTCCTTCCAAAAATTAATTTGTATAACTTAATAATAGTATATTCGTAACACACCCAGACACACACATATATATAGATAGATAGACAGATAAGTACAGATTTTACCTTCAAAGTAAGCTATAATCGGCTGATGGAACCGACATGCTTACCACATGTGTCACAGAGATGATAACGTTGATGATTTTTATTATTAGTATTTATTATTATTATTTTTATTATTATGATTATGCACATTATTATTATTATTATTATTATTGTAATTATTTTTATTGTGGAAGGTTTGGGACTGGTGTTGAAACGTATTTCTTAATCTTTAAACGTGTCATATATAAATATATTGCACAATACTTTCACATAAACTGAAATGTCACTGACGAACCCGTACTAGATTCATCGTCGCACGGACACAAGCTCGCCATACATCTGTATCCTGAGCTAATGTTTTCCAATCAACGCCCTGTACAATCAATCAATCAATCAAATCATTAGTTAAGTGTTAATCTCTCATCTCGTTGTTTGTCTATATATATAAACTTGGCATTTTCCTCTGGTTTTCCTACAAGAACATTCTTTTCCTTCTTCCATGCCACATGACCTGCCTGTTCTTCTCATTATATCATCTTGCTTGCTTCGTATAATCACCGTTTAAGTTCAATGTTGTTTCTGTCTTCTCCATTCACCTGTCGCCCTTCACCTCTCTCTCTCAATATCTCTCTCTCTCTATCTCCCTCTCTATCCCTTCCTCTCTCTTTGTCTCTCTATCTATCTCTGTGTGTGTGTGTGTGTCCCTCTCTCTCTCTCTCGCTCTCTCTCTCTATCTCTCCCATCTATTAACCCTTTCAACCCAAGACATCTTACACTTTAAAAAAAAGTGTCAACTAAATGCATAGTAGCAAATAAGTGTATCAGAAGATATTTTTGTGGTTTTTAAAAATTTTCCCTCAGGGGGTGTCAATTTTATAACATGTTGCTTGAGGTCTACATTGGGGTTCGAAAGCTATTATATAGTCAAGATCCAAACAAATTAAAAAACCATGTATATCTCTAAATGTGATTGTGAGAGAAATGTTATCTAGTGTTATGCATATTATCACATTTTCTCCAACTTTAAAAGAAGTTTTAATGGAATAAATACAATAAGATACATTAAAATTACAATATAATAAATGAACATGAAACTAAATTTTATAACACACACACACATATATATACACACACTCATACAGTCAATAAAACATTAATTATAAAGTAACTTCCCTATTTAGTGAAAAAATACATTTTTTTCAATATCTAAACAAGTCCATTCAAAATAAATACAGTGGGTGATGTTATATCTCAAGTGGTCAATGAAAATTAAATATTTTTTTTTGCAGAATTATCACTTTGTATGAAAACTAATGAAACAGTTTCTTGTAGGTGTTATACACAAATTCATTTTACATTTGGTGCATGTCATCTGTGTGAATCCATTGCGGCAAAATTTACATCTGCCTTTTGCAGCAAATTGTGGCCAGTTTTGGTACCCATCATAACGAACATCATCGACAGGTCGAGGTACAAAGGTCTTTCTCTTTGGTGTGGTTTCATGACTTTTCTTTGTTCTTATTGTAGACTTTCCAGCTTTTAGGAGTGCAGCAGCAATATTTGCTTGGAACTTGGCAAGAGAAAACTCAGATTTCATATTTTTCTGCTGCTGATGTCTTCTATAAAGAATCCACCCATTGACAACAGCCACACTTAGACACCAGTAGATAATCCTAGTGTACCATTTTACAGACCTGATATCTACTCTGTAAAGCTCAATAAGCATATCAGATAAATCAACACCCCCCGTAAAGGCATTGTACTCTTTCACAACACTGGGACATGCTATTTCAACTGATTTCTTGTCAGAAGCACTCCATCTTTTACATTTTCCTTCAGGTTCAACAGCAGAATATGTAGATATAAAATTAACTGCTTTCCTGTCTTACCATCTCACAAGTGCAACATTATCATCAGTTTCTATCCGCCAGTCATAACTCCCTCTGCCCAATGACTTGAGCTGAGCTTCAGTAGCAAGTAAGCAACCTCCCATTCTGATAGTGCCCACACAAAATATGCCTCTTTCCTTCAGTGCAACAGCAAGTTGTAAGGACGAGAACCAATTATCAAAGTATACTTTGAAATTTTTGTTTTCGGGGAGTTCACTAGTTAGTGCCATAACAATATCACCTGAGAAACCAAGACCAAAATCTGGACATGTTCCTTTCCCTGCGTACAACTCGAAGTCATACATAAGACCAGACTCTCCTGCTCTCATGAAAACCTTGAAACCACATTTGTGAGGTTTAGCCTTTATATACTGCTTTAAACTGTTTCTCCCCTTGAAAGGTATGATTTGTTCATCAATAGAATGTCTTTCTTCTGGTGGGGCTTCCTGCATATTTGTCTTCAGTACAGTGAGAAGAGGTCTAATTTTGAAAAGTTTATCTTGCGCTGCATCAGTGTCATTATTTACTACATGCATGTACTTTCGAAGTTGCTCAAACCTATTACGGCTCATGATGTCAGTAACAGGAGAAAATCTAATTTCTGCAGCCCAGTACATTTTCAGTGCTGGCATCTTTACTAGACCCATGAGGAGCAGTATGCCTACAAATTGTTCCATTTCTTCAACTGAAGAATTCAAAATAACACCATCCTTTTGATGGGCATACAGTGTAGATTGTTCATAAATAAGTTGAAATACTTCTTTTGACCAATACATGGAAAAATAATTATATGGAGTCATCTCTGTTACTGGAGGGGATGGTAAAATACATTTCCATGCATAATCTACAGGAGAAAAATCTGTTTTCCTAAAATTATATTGTTTCCTCTTCTTTTTTCTATTTTCTTGGCCTGTTGTGAGGTCATCATTGGTATTTTTAATATTATGAGGTTGGATATCCTCCATAGGCTCATCTTCAACATCACTTCCATTGTTTTTGTCTGCTCGACAATTCAAAATAAGAGTTTCATCATCTTCATCAAATTCTAAATCATCAAAATCACTTATATGAGAAGCATTCCCATCCAGAACATTTTGTATATAATATTCTAACTCTTCATCTTTTAGAATTTGTTTGTTTATTTTAGATGTAGGCCCTAAAAGAGCAGAAACATGACTATGAACACATGCTTGAAAAATTGTATAGGTTAGAATACAATACAACTCCTCAACTCCAATGTAGACTGTAGGTAACACAGATTTCAGTTGTGTATTTTAATATCTCAAAATTAATATTATAAATAATAATCAATAAATATCATTAAATAATCTTGTTTTGATTATTTATAAACAAAACTTACCTTTGTTTGGCATTTTAACGACTTCAGAAACACAATTATATCAATTAACATCATCACAATTTAGAACAGCTGACTTTACTTAAAACATTTTCTACTAGGTGACACTGCAGATTTGATAAAAGTTGCCACCTGGTGACAGATTTCTACACTAAATACATGCAGATTTCAATATACATTGGGGTTTGGGGGACATTTTAAATTTTGTAAGTGTATTTTTTAATGAAATTCATGTAGCTTGAGAGTAACGCTGGTAGCGAAAAGGTTAATTAATTTTTCCTAAGAACATTATTCCCAAATACTCGTAATCACTTTTCCTCCCATATTTGGCAGCTAAATATAATAAAAATAACCGGCAGTAGAATAACAATTTTATTAAATACTAAGCTAATAACCCGGTGTGCACTGTCACGTCCGTCTAAATAAATGAAGATTAACGTGTGTTTGTTGTCACACACACACTCTCTCTCTCTCTCTCTCTCTCTCTCTCCCTCTCCCTCTCTACAACTCTCCCCCTCTCTCCCTCTCCCCCTCTCTCCCTTTCTCCCTCCCTCCCTCTCTCCCTCTCTCTCTCCCTCCCACTCTCTCTCCCCCCCTCTCTCCCCCTCTCTCCCCCTCTCTCTCCCCTCTCCCTCTCTCCCCCACTTCCCCTTACTCCCCCAATTTCCCCCCTCCCCCTCTCTCTCACCCTCCCTCTCACCCCTCTCTCTCCCTCCCCCTCTCTCTCTCCGGCCCCCCTCTCTCCCCCCCTCTCTCCCCGCTATCCCTCCCTCCCCCCTCTCTACCCACCCCCTCTACTCCTCTCCCACACCCCTCTCTCCCCACCCCTCTCTCTCCCCTCATCTCTCACCACCCCCTCTCGTCCCCACCCCTCTCACACCCTCTCTCTTCCCCCTCCCCTCTCTCTCTTCACCACCCCTCTCCCTCTCCACACCCCTGCTCTCTCCCCCCTCTCTCTCTCCCACCCCCCGCTCTCTCTCCCCACCCCTCTCTCCGCCCCACCCCTCTCATATCCCCCCCACCTCCTCTTCTCCCCCCACCCCCTCTCTCTCCCCCCACCGTCCTCTCTCTCCCCCCACCCTCTCTCCCTCTCTCCCCACCCTCTCTCTCTCCTCAACTCTCCCCACTCCCTCCCTCTCTCTCACTCTCCCCACCTCCCTATCTCTCTCCCTCCTCTCCTCACACCCTCCCTCTCTCTCACCCTCCCTCTCTTTCACTCTTTCACCCTCCCTCTCTTTCACCCTCCCTATCTCTCACCCTCCCTCATCTCCTCCCCCTCCTTTCTCTCCACCCTCTCTCATCCTCGCTTACTCCTCGCCTCTCTCTCATCTCTCTCACCCTCTCGTCACTCTCCGTCTTTCTCTCTCTGTCGCTCCTCTCTGCTCTCTCTCTCTCCCGCCTCCCCCTCCTCTCTCCTCTCTCCTCCCCCCTCCCTCCCCTCCCCCCGCTCCCCTCCTCTGCTCCCTCTCTCCCTCTTCCTCTCTCTCCTCTGCCCTTCCTGCCCTCTCTCTCTCTCATCTATCCGTAATAGTTTCTCAGAACTTTATTCCCAAATCCGTAATCTCATTTCCTCCATGTTTCGGCAGCCAATATAATAGAAATAATTGGCAGTATAATAAACAATTTTATTACATACTACGGTAATAATCGGTGTGTCACTGCCACGCCTAAATAAGGGGATTAGCGTGGGTTGTTGTTTTAGTTTGTGAAAAGTCAAAGAAAAAAAATTTATTATAAAACTTTATACTTTTTAGATCGCCGTGCTGATTACCCGAACATCTTGACTAAATTAGCGGAAAAGACAAAACTCGTTATTGTGTGAATGTCCGTAAGAGATCAACTAATATGCTAACGGGGACTTTCTGTAGAGAGAGCTTCATATCACCGCAATATAACTTTATTTGCGGGGCAACGCCACTTACTGTAATTGAAAAAGTAAGTTTCAATTTCCGAATTTAACAAATAAAAATATTTCAAGGATGAAAAAATCTTTTTATACCCATAAATTGCGGGAATGAAACTATCAGCACTCCTTCTTTATCCAGGTAGTACTAAATACATTTAGAAATACCATAACGTATCGTAATTTAAATGTGGAAAATGTAGGTTTATTACATGTTATACTTTCAAATTTGAAAGCGAACGGCTTACACATTATAAAAAATTAAATTTAAAATTTGAAATGTTCCTTTTTATATGTTTTTTTAGATAGAATATATGTTATTCTAATACAAACTAATATTTACGTAAAATATATGTCCATCCATGTAATTCTGCCCGAAGTGCCCTTCATATACACTGCCAATCATAGAATTTCCATGCTAGCTTGCAGCTTTCTCTATGGGAATTGTAGGGTGGTAGCTTCCCGTTGGCTTTACACACCGGTAAGGTTGATGATAATGATGATGATGATAATATGATCATGATTTAATAAAGATGATATGATGATGGCCATATGATTTCGGGGACCGTTTTGTGCCGTAACGTTTTCCTGACATTTTCTTACAGATGAGGAAAAACCGCCGTAAAACCCTCACCCAGAAGAACTGCCCCGACCGGGGATCGAACTCGGCCCGCTGCGTGACAAGGCAAAACGCAACCCCGAGACCACATCGGTGTACTAAAACACACACACACATAGGGCCTATTATATATATATATATATATTACAAAGTATTGAATCACTCTTATCATTAAGGGAGGAAGGAGATTCTGAGTATTTGAGAATAAAGTTCTTAGGAAATTTTTTGGACCAAAGAGAGATGGGCAGACAGGTGAATGGAGAAGACTGCATAACAGTGAAATTACATGGTCTTTGTGTGGGAAGCCAGATATAAATAAGAAAATTTAAGTCCCGTAGACTGCAATGGGGCAGGATTTGTGGGCATGACTGGGGAATGAAAGACGTGCATGGAACTTCTTGTAGCAATCACAAGAAGGTTAAGCCCAGTTGGTAGACCAAGAATGAGGTGGGAGAATAACATTAACTGTTATATATGAGGGAAGTATATTTGATTATACAGGGGGATGATTGGAGAATCATTGCCCCAGAATAGGGATATATGTAGTGCTTATGTCCGCGCTAGGCCGTGAAGCTAGGGCTTAGATACTGTCAGTGAGTTAGTTAGTTCCAACGATTATCTTCTTTTTACAACAATCCACTTTTCAGTATGAACGTAAACAAATGAAGGGGAATACACACACGCCAAATTTCTTACAAATTAATTCTCTTTAAATTAATAATAGTATATTCCTAACACACGCAAACACACATAAATATAGATAGATAGACAGATAAGTACAGATTTCACCTACTAAGTTACCTGTAATCGGCTAATGGAACCGACATGCTTACCACATGTCTCAGAGACATAGTGGCAGAATGATAACGATGAATTATTATTACTATTATTTATTATACATTATTATTATTATTATTATTATTATTATTATTATTATTATTATTATTATTATTATTATTATTATTATTATCCCTCCATGGTATCTTTACCTTGTCGTGGTGGAGTGGCTTGCGTGCTTAAATGATCCTGAGAGCTATGCCGGCGGTAGCATTGCTGCCGATAGGGATACCCATGCCGGACTGGTCGAAGGTGATAAGCCAGACGAAAAAAGTACCTTGGTCGAAAGAGTGACGATCTTTCACCGTAAAAATACAACCGTCAAGAAATGCGGACATGGGTTCAACTGGGGTAAAATTTTCCGGAGGTCAAATAGTCCCCCATTCGGTTTTCCGGTGCGGGGACTACTTCAGGGAACCCATGCCAAAGGCTCAAACACAGGGACATGTTCCTAGGAACATGGAATGTTAGGACTTTATACAATAGCGGGGCACTAGAGATATTAACGCAGGAATTAGATAAATCGCCCTTGGATATAGTCGCTTTACAGGAAGTTAGGTGGCCAGGATTAGGTAGACAGAAATCAGGAAGCTTTGCATTATACTACGGGGGTGCAGAAAGACCTGCATTTGGAACGGGTTTTTTTAGTCAGAAGGAGGATCCTATCCGCTATCGAGATATTAAGTTTGTTAGTGATAGGATATCATACATAATTCTAAAGGGTAAACGACATGATTTTATAATTGTAAATGTACATGCCCCCACAGAAGATAAAGATGACAAGATCAAGGATGAGTTCTATGAAGAATTAGAATGCTTATTTGATAGCCTTTCACGATATCATATGAAAATTGTCTTAGGAGATTTTAATGCAAAAGTGGGGCGGGAAGATATATTCAAACCAACAATAGGCAAATTCAGTCTCCATGAAGATAGTAACGACAACGGGGTTAGATTAGTCACATTTGCCACATCAAGAATCTCATTGTTAAGAGCACAACATTTCAGCATAAGGATATTCATAAATACACCTGGACGTCCCCAGATGGAGAAACTCGGAACCAGATAGATCATGTATTAGTGGATAAACGCTGGCACAGTAGCATCATTGATGTTAGATCAGTTAGAGGGACAGACTGCAATTCGGATCATCATCTGGTCAGAGTGAAAATCAGACAACGGCTATCGCTTATGAGAGGAACAAACGCTAAAGATGATTCTGTAAAATTTGAATTAAAAAACTTGAAAAATGACGAAATGCAGCAAGAATACCAAATCAAAATTGCTAATAGATTTGAAGTACTGGAATCTTCAGATGACAATGTGGCAAACGAAGAAGAAGCTGATATAAATAAAGAATGGGAGGCTATAAGAGATACTATTAAATTGTCAGCATCAGAAAGCATTGGTTGTTTAAAAAAGAGGCAAAACAAGAAATGGTTTGATGAGGAATGTGCCGACATTGTAAAGAAAAGAAAGCTAGCAAAAATGAAATGGTTACACGAGCCAAATGAGGTAAATTTAGAGCAATTGGGTAGTATCAGACGGGAAACCACCAAGTTACTAAAGAGTAAAAAGAGGGAATATTTGAGAGAGAAGATTAATGATCTTGAAATGAACGCAAAAAATAGGAACATTAGAGAATTATATCAGGGAATTAGTATAGAGAAGAAAGGGTTTCAGGCTAGAACAAACATAATTCGGAATGAAAATGGGGATATGATTGCAGATTCTAAGAGTATATTAAATAGATGGAAAAGTTACTTTAATCAGCTATTAAATGTACATACAGAACAAGACATTGAGGAGGATAACTTACAGACAGCAGAAATGCTAGTCGCAGAGCCAAGTGCATTAGAGGTTGAAATGGCAATTGAAAAATTGAAGATGTATAAAGCATCAGGTTCAGATGAGATCCCAGCAGAACTGATAAAATCAGGGGGAGAAAAATTGATGGACAAGATATGCTGGTTGCTTAGTATGATTTGGGAAAAAGAAGCTCTTCCAGATGAATGGAAGGAATCAATTATCGTACCAATTTATAAGAAAGGAGATAAAACTGATTGCAACAACTACAGGGGCATCTCATTACTTTCAACTTCGTACAAAATTCTAACAAATATATTAGTAAGCAGACTTACACCCTATATTGATGACATTCTAGGAGATCATCAATGTGCATTTAGAAGAAACAGGTCTACAACAGATCAGATTTTTAGTATAAGACAGATTTTAGAAAAGAAATGGGAATATAATGGTACTGTACATCAACTATATGTAGATTTCAAAAAAGCATATGATTCAATTAAGAGGGAGAAGTTATATAGTATCCTGCTGGAGTTCGGAATTCCTAAAAAGTTAGTTAGACTTATACGAATGTGTCTAAATGGCTCAAAGAGTAGGGTGCGTGTAGGCAAACAGTTTTCAGACACTTTTGAAATCCAGAATGGGTTGAAGCAAGGAGATGCACTATCTCCTCTACTATTTAATTTTGTACTAGAGCATGCCATTAAATCTTTAGAGAATGAGGAAGGCTTACACTGAATGGTATTAATAAGCTGTTAGTTTATGCTGATGATGTAGTACTACTGGCCGATAGCGAGGAGATACTAAAGGCCAACACGCACACACTATTGAGTAACACTAAGAAATTAGGACTGGAAGTAAATATCAATAAAACTAAATATATGGTCACACGTAGAAATTCATTATATAATGGAAATGGACAGCTAATGACAAATGAGGGAAATTTTGAGGAAGTGGCTGAATTCAAATACCTAGGAACAATAATCACAAATAGGAATGAGATGCACAAAGAAATTAAACATAGGCTCAATTCTGGAAATGCATGCTATTATGCATTGCAGAGACTTTTGATGTCCCAACTCCTTTCAAAAAACGTTAAGCTGAAAATATATAAAACTATTATTCTACCAGTTATATTATATGGGTGCGAAACATGGACTCTTACTTTAAGAGAGGAAAGGAGATTACAAGTATTTGAGAATAAAGTACTTAGGAAAATTTTTGGACCAAAGAGAGATGAACAGACAGGTGAATGAGAAGACTACATAACAATGAACTACATGGTCTTTATAGGAAGCCAGATATAATAAGAAGAGTTAAGTCTCGTAGACTGCGATGGGCAGGACATGTTGCGCGTATGGGGAATGAAAGACGTGCATGGAAGCTTCTTGTAGGAAAGCCAGAAGGAAAACGCCCAGTTGGTAGACCAAGAATGAGGTGGGAGAACAACATTAACTATGATTTGAGGGAAGTAGATTATACAGGGAATGATTGGAAAGCATTAGCTCAGGATAGGGATGTATGGAGAGCTTATGTCCGCGCGGCCATGAACCTACGGGTTCGATAATGCCAGTGAGTAAGTAAGTATTATTATTATTATTATTATTATTATTATTATTATTATTATTATTATTATTATTATTATTATTATTATTATTATTATTATTATTATTATTATTATTATTATTATTATTATTATTATTATTATTATTATTATTATTATTATTATTATTATTATTATTATTATTATTGTAGAAGTTGTGGGGCTGGAGTAGAAACATATTTCATTTTCTAAAAATGTGTCATATATAAATTTATTGTACGATCCCATCACATAAACAGAATTGTCACTGACGAACCCGTACTAGATTCATCGTCGCGCGGACACAAGCTGTCGTTACATCTCTATCCTGAGCTAAGTTATTCTCCAATCTTGTTGTCGAGATATATATATAGATGGATGGATGGATGGATGGACGGATGGATGGATGGATGGATGGATGGATGGATGGATGGATGGATGGATGGACGGACGGACGGACGGACGGACGGACTGAAGGACGGATGGACTGAAGGACGGATGGACGGATGGACGGATGGACGGACGGACGGACGGACGGACGGATGGACGGATAAACGGATGGACGGATGGACGGATGGATGGATGGGTGCATGGGTGGATGGGTGGGTGGGTGAATGGGTGGATGGATGGATGGATGGATGGATGGATGGATGGATGTATGGATGGATGGGTGGATGGGTGGGTGGGTGGGTGGATGGATGGATGGATGGATGGATGGATGAATGGATGGATGGATGGATGGATGGATGGATGGATGGATGGATGGATGGATGGATGGATGGATGGATGGATGGATGGATGGATGGATGGATGGATGGATGGAAGCTTCTTGTAGGAATCCCAGAGGATTAACGCCCAGTTGGTAGAAGAAGAATGAGGTGGGAGAATAACATTAACTCTTATTTGAGGAAGTATGTTTAATTACACAGGGGATGATTTGGAGAAAATTTTGCCTCAGGATAGGGATGTATGGAGAGATTATGTCCGCGCGGCCGTGAAGCTACGGCTTCGATAGTGCCACTGAGTTAGTTAGTTCAACGATTTTCTTCTTTTTACAGCGATCAACATATTAGTATGAACGTAAACAAATGAATGAGGAATACACACGCCAAATTCCTTAAAAAAATTGATTTCTTGAACTTAATAATAGTATATTCGTAACACACACACACACACACATATATATATATATATATATATATATATATATATAGACAGATAGACAGATAAATATAGATTTTTCCTTGAAAGTAAGCTATAATCGGCTGATGGAACCGACATGCTTACCATATGACTCACAGACACACTGGCAGGATGATAACGATGATTATTATTACTATTATTATTATTATTATTATTATTATTATTATTATTATTATTATTATTATTATTATTATTATTATTATTATTATTATTATTATTATTATTATTATTATTATTATTATTATTATTATTATTATTATTATTATTATTGTGGAAGTTTTGGGGCTGGAGATGCATTTTTCTTTTTCTTAAAATGTGTTATATATAAATATATTTCATGTTCCCATTACATAAACTGAAATGTCACTGAAGAACCCCTACTAGGTTCATCGCCGCGCGGACATAAGCTCTATACATCTCTATCCTGAACTAACGTTTTCAAATCTTGGGCCTGTATAATCAATCAATCATATCATTAGATAAAATTTATTCTCCCATCTCGTTTTCGGCCTATATATATATATATATATAAACTTGCCATTTTACCTCTAGTTTTCCTACAAGAAGCTTCTTTTCCTTCTTCCATGCCACATGACTTGCCTGTTCTTCTCATTATAATATCTTGCTTGCTTCGTATAAACACCGTTTAAGTTCATTGTTGTTTCAGTCTTCTCCATTCAGCTGTCTTTCATATTCCTCTCTCTCTCTCTCTCTCTCTCTCTCTCTCCTCTCTCCTTCTCTACTTCCCGCCGTCTCTCCTTCTCTACTTCTCTCCATATCTCCTGCTACCCTCCTCCCCTTACTACTTATCTTTATCTGTCTCCTTTTCCTCGTCTCTCTCGTTGTCTCCTATTCTCTCTAATTCACTCTCCTCTCTCCTCTTCCCCATCTCTCTCTATCATTCTCTCTCTCTACATATCATTCTATCTCTCTCTCTCTCCCTCTCTCTTCCTCTCTCTCTCTCTCTCTCTCTCTCTCTCTCTCTCTCTCTCTCTCTCTCTCTCTCTCCATCTGTCCATAATTTCTCGTAAGAATTTTATACCCAAATACTCGTAATCTCATTTCCTCCCAAGTTTCGCAGCCATATATAATTAAAATAGCTGGCAGTAGAATAACAATTTTATTAAATACTAAGCTAATATATATATCTCTCTCTCCTTCTCTCCTTCTGTCTTTCTCTCCTTATCTTCATCTCTTCTTCTCCCCTTCCCTCCTTCTCTTCTTCCCCTCTTATCCTATTCTCCCTCCTTCTCTTCTTCTCCTCTTCTCCTCTTATCTCTCCTTCTCCCTTCTTATATCCTATTTCTCTCTCCTTTCTCTCCCTCCTCCCTCCTCCTACACCTACAGCCTCTCTTTCTCTCACTCTCTCCCTCTCTCTCTCTCTCTCTCTCTCCCTCTCTCTCCCTCTCTCTCTCTCTCTGTCTCTCCATCTGTCCATAATTTTTCCTAAGAACTTTGTTCCCAAATACTCGTAATCTCATTTCCTCCCATGTTTCGCAGCCAAATATAATAAAAATAGCTGGCAGTAGAATAACAATTATATTAAATACTAAGCTAATAATCCGGCGTGTACTGCCACGGCAAATAACGGAGGAGTAACTTGTGTTCTTTGATTAGTTGAAAAAGTAAGAGAAAAAAATATATAAATGTATATTTATTAGATACCCCGTGCTGATTACCCGAACATCTTGACTTAAATGAGCTGAAAAACAAAATTCGTTATTGTGTGAATTATCCGTAAGAGATAAACTAATATGCTACCGGTTACTTTCTTGTAGAGAGAGCTTAAATCACGCAATAATAACTTATGTTGCAGGGCAACACCACCGACTGTGAAATTGAAAAAAAGTAATTTTTGATTCGAATACAACAAAATATAAATATTTGAATTCATTAAATCTATTTATAACCCATACATTTGCGGTATGAACCAGCAGAACTCTACCTTTAACAGGTAAATACTAAATACATTTAGAAATACCACACGTATCGTAGATTTAAATGTTTGAAAATATAAACCTATTACGTGTTATACTGTTCAAATTTGAAAGCGAAACTGCTTACACATTATAACAAATGTAAAACTAAAATTTGAAATGTTCTGTTTTATATGTTTTTAGATAAGAATATATGTTATTCTAATTAAAAACGTAATATTGAAGTAAATATCCGTCCATCCGTAGTAATTCTGCCCGAGGGCTGGTCTTTCACTGCAATCATAGAATTTTCATGCTATGCTTTGCAGCTTTACTAGAGAATTGTAGGTGTGGTAGATAAACGGTTCCTTTCCACACCGGTGAAGGATGATGATGATGATGATGATGATGATGATAAGTATGATGACGATATTGATAAGGATGACAATGATGTTGGCCATATGATTTCGGGGACCGTTTGTGCCTTAACGTTTTCTTGACTTTTGTCTTAAAGGAGAGGAAGAACCGCGATAAAAACCTCACCCAGAAAAACTGCCCCGATCGGGGATCGAACCCGGCCCGCTGCCTGACAAGGCAGCACACAACACCGAAACCACATCAGTGGACTAAATATATATATATATATATATATATATTTGTTTGTTTATTTATATATTTATATATTACAAATGCAGTGAAATCACTCTTTCATTAAGGGAGGAAAGGAGATTATAAGTATTTGAGAATAAAGGTATTAGGAAAATTTTTGGAAAAGAGAGATGAGCAGACAGGTGAATGGAGCAGACTGCATAACAGTGAAATTCATGATCTTTATAGGAAGCCAGGTATAATATTGAAAAGTTAAGTCTCGTAGACTGCAATGGGCAGGACATGTGGCATGAATGGGGAATGAAAGACGTGCATGGAAGCTTCTTGTAGGAATCCCAGAGGGTTAACGCCTAGTTGGTAGAAGAAGAATGAGGTGAGAGAATAACATTAACTCTTATTTGAGGGAAGTATATTTGATTACACAGGGGGATGATTGGAGAAACTTTGGCTCAGGATAGGGATGTATGGAGAGCTTATGACAGCGCGGCCGTGAACATACGGCTTTGATAGTTCCAGTGAGTTAGTTCAAGATTTTCTTATTTTTACAACAATCAACTCTTTAGTATGAACGTAAACAAATGAATGGGGAATACACACGCCAAATTCCTTAAAAA
Source organism: Diploptera punctata (assembly GCA_030220185.1). NCBI lineage: Eukaryota > Metazoa > Arthropoda > Insecta > Blattodea > Blaberidae > Diploptera > Diploptera punctata. The sequence continues at coordinate 70,086 of JASPKZ010009616.1, forward strand.
AATTAATTCTTCTTCTTCTTCTTCCTTCCAAGTATTAGTCCCAGGTCTGTTACTATCCTATAGAAAATTTCCCCTCCAGCGTTTCATAGGACGGCCCAGTGATCTTCGTACTCTTGGTATATAATTATAAACAGCTTTGGGGGATCCGATTTGATCTCGTTCTTTCTAGATGGTGTTTCCAATTGAATTGGTACAAAATGGGCATAGTCTTCAATTCTTTTAAGATATCGGTGTTCCTTTTCCGATCCAATCTGGTGTAACCCGCTGTTCTGCGCATGAATCTCATTTCACAAGCCGGTATTCTGCTTTCATATTGTCTTATTAGTGTCCATGCTTCACTACCATTGGTCAACACTGGTCTAGCCAAAGTGTTATATAAACGTAATCTGGTGTTTTTTTGTACAAGGGATGGTTTCATAACTTGATTAATAATCCCCAAACTTTTATTATCACCAGTAATTTTTTCAGAGATATCCTTTTCATCCCAGATAGATAATATCCAAGATATTGAAATTGATTAGATCTCTCTAAAATTTTATTCAGGACACAGATTTTACTTTGTATGGGGTCCTCCCCATGAAATACCATAATTTTAGTTTTGTTAATTCATATTTCCAAGTCTTATACAAAAAATGGTTTAGCTTAATAATAATATATTCGTAACACACACATATATAGATAGATAGACAGATAAGTATAGATTTTACCTTCAAAGTAAGCTATAATCGGCTGATGGAACCGACATGCTTACCACATGTCTCACAGACACACTGGCAGGATGATAATGATGATTATTATTACTATTATTATTTATTTATTATTATTATTATTAAATTATTATTGTTATTACTATTATTGTGGAAGGTTTGGGGCTGGAGTAGATTTTTTTTATTTTCCTTAAAAAGTGTTATAGGCCTATATAAATATATTGCATATTCCCATTTCATAAATTGAAATGTCATTGAAGAACTCGTCTTAGGTTCATCGCCGCGCGGCCACAAGCTCTCCATACATCTCTATACTGAACTAACGTTTTCAAACCATCGGCCTGTATAATCAATCAATCAAATCATTAGATAAAAGCTATTCTCCCACCTCGTTATCGGTCTACATATATAAACTTGAAATTTTACCTCAAGTTTTCCTACAAGAAGCTTCTTTTCCTTCTTCCATTCCACATGACATGCCTGTTTTTCCTATTATAATATCTTGTTTGCTTCGTATAAACACCGTTTAATTTCAATGTTGTCAAGTTTTCTCCATTCACCTGTCCCTTCATATTCCTCACTATCTCCCTCCTTCTCATCTTCTCTCCTTCTGACCTTCTCTCCTTCTCTCCTCCACTCCTCCTGTCCTCTCTCCTCACTCCTCACTCTCTCTATGTCTCTCTCTCTCTCCAGCTCTCTCTCTCTCTCTCTCTCTCTCTCTCTCTCTCTCTCTCTCTCTCTCTCTCTCTCTCTCTCTCTATCTCTATCTCCACCCCCCTATCTGTGCATAATTTTACCTAAAAACTTTATTACCAAATACTCATAATCTCATTCCCTCCCATATTTCGCAGCCAAATATAATAAAAATAACTGGCAGTAAAATAACAATTTTATTAAATACTAAGCTAATAACCCGGCGTGAGCTGCCCCGCTTAAATAAAGGAAGATTAACTTGTGTTCTTTGATTAATTCAAAAAGTAAATGCAAAAATAAATAATTGTAATAATTTAGGCTATATTTTTTTAGATACACCGTGCTGATTACCCGAACAACTTGACTTAAATGAGCAGCAAGACAAAATTCGTTATTGTGTGAATTATCCGTAGGAGATAAACTAATATGCTACCGGGGACTTTCTTGTAGAGATAGCTTAATTCAAACAATAATAACTTATGTTGCCGGCCAACGCCACTGACTGTGAAATTGAAAAAAGTAAGTTTCAATTCGAATTTAAAAAAATATAAATATTTCACGGATTAAATCTGTTTATAACCCACACATTTGCGGTATGAACCAGCAGCAACTCTTCCTTTATCCGGTAAATACTAAATACATTTAGAAATACCACACCTATCGTAGATTTAAATGTTTGAAATATATAGACCTATTACGTGTTATACTGTTCAATTTGAAAGCGTAACTGCTGACACATTATAAACAAATTTAAATTTAAAAATTGAAATGTTCCGTTTTATATGTTTTGTACCGGAATTATTATTGCTTCTTCAGGGTCGGGCTGAACTTAATTTTTTCTACGAGCTATGAGTTCCTCTGTTTCTACAGGATCGGGCTGAACTTATGATTTTACCGGTGATAGATAAGGAACTATTTAAGGCAAATAGTGATCAAACTAATTTTAGGTGACGTGACAGAAGAATTTTATTAATTATCTTTTCTCTCAATAGTAAAATATACACTTTGCCCTTACAAATTGGCTAAGGAACGGTCAAAAACCACGACTCAATTTTAATAATGTTTATCGCGGATCTTCTCTTATATGTCCCTCTTAATGGGAACACTCACTCCACGCACTTTGACTATCGGTCCTTCAGATAAGGCACTCGCCCCAATTGCTTGATTATCGGGGAGCACTCGCTCCACTCACTTGATTTTTAACTTACATAACATTTTATATTAAATATTTAAGAAAGTCGTGGATTTAACTTATTTTTCCGTCGCCATTACAATTTTTATACAAAATTTTCATTGGCTAAAATAAATCTTTTGACACACCTCTATAGGCTACATGTGCAAGTCGATATAGGCCTACTAGATTAGGGGCGTGAACGTTTACAGGACTATATTTATTTTCAAGTTATTCGAGGTCAATAATCTCTCTAGCTACCTGCTATTTTTTGGAGGCTACTTATTTATTTTTTTTCAGTTTGAAGTTTCTTAAAAGCAATGAACCTATCTTTCATCCCTCCTAACCGTATCAACCTTGAGGATTTGCGTAACGTCTAAGACCGCAATAAAATTGTCCTCCAAAATACATAACATATGACCATGCAATAAACTTAAGTTATTTTCTCTAACTTCAGACGCCCTCAAAATAACTAAAAACGCCGCTGTCGGCAATTACTTGTTTACTAGAACATATTACTTTATTTTACAATCAACAGAGCCCTCCAATTATACGGTTCATATTGCCTTCTGAAATAAAAATAAACAATTTGCACGTAAATTTTTATTTTAATTCAGTGTCCACTTTGCTCATTAACCGTACTAAATTGAACCTCTTGCACATGTAATATTTTTTATTTTATTTTGGACAAGATACGTGTATCCTAGTCGACTTTAAAATTCTTTATTTCATTTTACCTGCAACTATTGGCAACTTACCTTAATCATATACCTATAAAAGAAAAAGTATTGACATAAATTCTTACTTTTTTTTTTTCTTACACATCTGAAGAACAAAATTTAATATAAATAACACTCATAAATCAAACATTTTTTTTTACAGTAATTGTAGTGGTGTCCATATTCACAGTCTTTATTTGTATCGCTTTTAATGGTTCTGGAGTTTGTTTATAGAAATAGATTATTTAAAATTTAATATGAAGGATATTTCGATGCACACGAAAATTCGAAAAAATGCAAAAATTTTTTTTATTTTATTATTATTTCTCTTCATTTAAGCACTTGTTTGATTCGTCCCACTGAAATCACTGAATCACACGATATCATTTGACACACATTCTCAAAAACATATCACACAACCCATACTTGCATTACACATTTTTTTTTTTTTTTTAGTAATCACACCTGGATTAAATGGGGTGTACCTATCTCCTACAGTCAAGACTTTCTCCCTATCAACCTTATATTTACTTTGCAATTAATTTCTACAGATTCCACTGACTTTATATTTTTCCCTTTGAATAGGTCATGTATTTAGCTTTCTTTGAGTATTTCTTATCACCCATTCCTTCCTTTCTCATTTTCTGGTTAATGCACTTTCTTTCGAACAAGGCTTCTGCCTTCTTGTCCACTTTGAATTTCATACCATGGGACTTATTACCCTATAATTACTTCTTTGCATATATTTCAATTGTATTACCCTACGGTGCGCTCTATTTTCATTCAATTCGCTAGGCTTTAACGCCTTCTGGGGGTTAAGAATGTGTTTCAGCATCCTCTACATTTCTGATTCAAAATCAATTTCATTTTTCGCAACCGAATTGCCAGCGATATTTGGAGTCGCTGCCACTTCAGTTACTTCACTTTCACCATACATATTATCAGAACAAGAAGCATTGTTTCCTTCTACAAAATCACTTACGTGGTTCATTTCTTTACTTTGTCCACCGGAATCTAACTTTTCATTAATTAACCTTTCCATTCCCCTATTTATTAGGGCGTTATTATATTCAGTTGTCTCTCAATGACTTTCGGTACTTATCAAAATGATTATTTACCGCGTCCTCTACAGTTACGATCCTTTTTTCTTGTTCCGATTTTCAGATAACAACGAATCTTTAAATGATTCTTGTTCTGTGATAATATCCCCGACAATATTTTGTATTTCCCCGATTTTTATTCTCGTTTTCCGCCCACTTTCTTCTTAGTTTTATCAATTGTTTTATCTATCCTTTCTAGTGATCTTCTTTCTTTCTTTCCTAAGTGTTTCGATTTCATTTATGACTTTCTTTGTTTTCCCCTTTGAACTCTGATCTTATGATTTAATCCTATCATCTGTTTCTACTTTAAATTGGTAATCATCCTGGATTCTAATTTTTCAAGTCCCCTCTAAATCTGGATCTAATTTTTCAAGGTCCCCTCTAATTCTTTAGTAAATGTACTGAGCATTTATTAGATCACTCTTAGAAATATTCTCCATCTCCATTACTGCATTTGCATGTGTTCTAATTCCCTTTTTTCCTCCATATTTTTTTTTTTTTTTTTTACCTGCTTTCAATTTTCAATCTACTCTTACATGTAGACTACAATTCCGTACAACTTTCTTTGCATTCCTATATAATCAAGGAGCTCACTATCTTTATTATTTTTTTTTTAGTTAAGAAAAAAACAAATGTACTTATCATTCCCTATAAATACATTCTTATTTATCATATAGGCTACTCCAATAACTTATACTTCATATAGGAAAACCAACTAAATTCATCCCTGGTTATTAAATATACATCCTCACTAACAGACATTCATTCTCTCTCTATTTTAAACACGTTTTATTTCTCTTTACTTTGATTAATTAATTATTTTTCTTCATTTAATTATTCATTTAGTTGACTTACGCACTTTGACGTCTTCAGAGTCGCCGTCTTCTGTTGATCGGTTTCTAACCTCCGGTTTCTTTCCTGCATTTCTCCTCGTGTCCTGGCATCGGCAGCTAATTCTCCTTTCCTCTCTTATTTATCTTGGAGCTCCGTTGCTGGCGTCGATGATCAGCGGTCGCCTGATTTCCTCGTTCAATTTGGTCACTGTTCATTCTATCACACTGCACTAGAAATCTTTTGTTCAGTACTTTCAGGGCCCCACGTTGGGCGCCATTTGTACCGGGAATTATTATTGCTTCTTCAGGGTCGGGCTGAACTTAATTTTTTTCTACGAGCTATGAGTTCCTCTGTTTCTACAGGATCTGGCTGAAACTTATGATTTTACCGGTGATAGATAAGGAACTATTTAAGGGCAATAGTGATCAACTAATTTTAGGTGACGACGTGACAGAAAGAATTTTATTAATTAGATTTCTCCCCCCCTCAATAGTAAAATATACACTGTGCCCTTACAAATTGGCTAAGGAACGGTCAACAACCACCGACCCAAATTTAAGAATGTTTATCGCGGATCTTCTCTTATATGTCCCTATTAATGGGAAACACTCACTCCACGCACTTTGACTATCGGCCGTTCAGATAAAGGCACTCTGCCCAATTGCTTGATTATCGGGGAGCATCGCTCCACTCACTTGATTTTTAACTTACATAACATTTTATAATTAATATTTAAGAAGGTCGTGTGATTTTAACTTATTTTTCCGTCGCCATTAACAATTTTTATACAAAATTTTCATTGGCTAAAATAAATCTTTTGAAAACACCTCCTATAGGCTACATGTGCAAGTCTCGATCTATGGCCTACTAGATTTAGGGCGTGAACGTTTAAAGGACTATATTTATTTTCAAGTTATTCGATGGTCAATAATCTCTCTAGCTACCGGCCTATGTTTTTGGAGGCTACATTATTATTTTTTTTTCAGTTTGAAGTTTCTTAAAAGCAATGAACCTATCTTTCATCCCTCCTAACCGTATCAACCTTGAGGATTTGCGTAACGTCTAAGACCGCAATAAAACTTGTCCTCCAAAATACATAACATATGACCATGCAATAAACTTAAGTTATTTCTCTAACTTCAGACGCCCTCAAATAACTAAAAACGCCGCGTGTCGGCAATTACTTGTTTACTAGAACATATTACTTTATTTTTACAATCAACAGAGCCCTCCAATTATACCGGTTCAGTTTTTTAGATAAGAATATATTGTTATTCTAATTACAAACGTAATATTGAAGTAAATATCCGTCCATCCATAGTAATTCTGTCTGAGGGCAGGTTCTTTCACTGCAATCATAGAATTTTTTATGCTATGCTTTGCAGCTTTACTAGGGAATTGTAGGTGCGGTACCTTCCCGTTGCTTTCCACATCGGTGAAGTGATGATGATGATGATGATGATGATGATAACCATCATGATGAAATTGATAAGGATGACAATGATGTTGGCCATATGATTTCGGGAACCGATTGGGCATTAAATTTTTTCGTGACATTTGTCTTAAAGCTGACGAAAAAACCACGATAAAAACCTTACCAAGGAAAACTACCCCGAACGGGGATCGAAACCGTCCCGCTGCCTGGCAAGGCAGCACGCAAACCCGAGACCACATATGTGAAAAAAAAAAAATATATATATATGTACTCGTATATATATATTTATATATATTACAAATTTAATGAAATCACTCTTCCATTAAGGGAGGAAAGGAGATTATGAGTATTTGAGAATAAAGTTCTTAGGAAAATTTTTGGACGAAAGGGAGATGAGCAGACAGGTGAATGGAGAAGACTGCATAACAGTGAAATTACATGGTGTTTATAGGAAGCCAGATATAATATAGAAAAGTTAAATCTCGTAGACTGCAATGGGCAGGACATGTGGCATGTGTGGGGAGAATGAAAGACGTGCATGGAAGCTTCTTGTAGGGATCCCAGAGTGTTAAGCCCAGTTGGTAGACCAAGAATGAGGGTGGGAGAATAACATTAATTATTATTTGAAGGAAGTATATTTGATTATACAGAATGATGATTGGATAAAATTTGGCTCAAGATAGGGATGTATGGAGAGCTTATGAGCAGGTGGCCGTGAACATAGGCTCTGATAGTGCTAGTAAGTTAGTTAGACCACGATTTTCCTCTTTTAACAACAAACAACTTTTTAGTATGAACGTAATCAAATGAATGAGGAATACGCACGCCAAATTCCTTAAAAAAAAATAATTTGTTTAATTTAATGACGGTATATTCGTAACACACACACACACACACACACATATATATATATATAATATATATATATATATATATATATTGTATGTGGAAAGCAACGGGAAGCCACCACACCTACAATTCCCTAGTAAAGCTGCAAAGCATTTATATATATATATTGATAGATAAGTATAGATTTTATCTTCAAAGTAGACCTAAGCTATTATCGGCTGATGGAGACTACATGCTTACCACATTTCTCACAGGACACACTGGCAGAATGATAACGATGATTATTATTACTATTATTATTATTATTATTATTATTATTATTATTATTATTATTATTATTGAGGAAGGTTTGGGGATGGAGTAGAAATTTCCTTGTTTTTTTTTAAATTAGTTATAATATAAATGTATTGTATATTCCCATTACATAAACTGAAATGTCACTGACGAACCCATACGAGGTTCATCGCCGCGCGGACATAAGCCCCTCGCATACATCTCTATCTTTAACTAAACGTTTTCAAATCATCGCTCTGTATAATCAATCAATCAAAATCATTAGTTAAAAGTTATCTTCCGATGTCGTTTTCGGTCTATATACATAAATTTGGCATTTTACCTCAAGTTTTCCTACAAGAAGCTTCTTTTCCTTCTTCCATGCCACATGACATGCCTGTTCTTCTCATTATAATATCTTGCTTGCTTCGTATAAACAGCCTTTAAGTTCAATGTTGTTTCAGTCTTCTCCATCACCTGCCATTCATATCCCTCTCTCTCTCTCTCCCTCTCTCCTTCTCTCCTTCTGTCCTCTGTCTTTCTCCATATCTCCTTCTCCCCTTTTTCCCCATTCTCTCTTCTCTTCTTCTCCTCTTCTCACTCATTAATCCACTCCTATTCTATTCTGTCTCGTTCACTCTCCTCTCTCCCTCTTCGCCTCTTCTTTCTCTCTCTCTCTCTCTCTCTCTCATCCTTTCCCCTCTCTTTCTCTTTCTCTCCTCTTCTCTCCCCCTCTCTCTCTCTCTCTCTCTTGTCTCTCTCTTTTTGCCCCCCGTCCGTCTCTCTCTCGCCCTCTCTCTCTCTCTCTCCTCTCTCTCGTCTCTCTCTCTTCTCTCTCTCTCTCTCTCAATCTGTCCATAATTTTTCGTAAGAAGTTTATTCCCAAATACTCGTAATCTCATTTCCACCCATGTTTCGCAGCCAAATATAATAAAAATAACTGGTTGTAGAATAACAATTTTATTAAATGCTAAGCTAATAACCCGGCGTGCACTGCAACGCCTAAATACCGGAAGATCTTCTTGTGTTCTTTGATTAGTTGAAAAAGTAAAAGCAAAAATAATTAATTATAAACATTTATATTTTTAGATACCCCGTGCTGATTATCCGAACATCTTGACTTAATGAGCTGAAAGACAAAATTCGTTATTGTGTGAATTACCCGTAAGAGATAAAACTAATGTGCTACCGGGGACATTCTTGTAGAGAGAGGTTAAATCATGCAATAATAACGGGGCAATGCCACTGACTGCGAATTTGAAAAAGTAAGTTTCAATTCGAATTTAACAAAATATAAATATTTCACGGATTAAATCTGTTTATAACCCATACATTTGCGGTATGAACCAGCAGCAACTGGTACTACATATACATTTAGAAATACCATACGTATCGTAGATTTAAATGTTTGAAAATATAGGCCTATTACGTGTTATACTGTTCAAATTTGAAAGCGAAACTGCTTACACATTATAACAAATTTAAAACTAAAATTTGAAATTTTCCGTTTTATATGTTTTTAGTAGATAGATATATGTTATTCTAATTACAAACGTAATATTGAAGTAAATATCCATCCATCCATAGTAATTCTGCCCGAGGGAAAATCTTTCACTGCAATCACAGAATTTTCATGCTATGCTTTGCAGTTTTACTAGGGAACTGTAGGTGTGGTAGTTTCCCGTTGCTTTCACACCGGTGAAGGATGAGGATGATGATTATGATGATGATAAGTATGTTGATGATATTGATAAGGATGACAATGATGTTGGCCATATGATTTCGGGGACCGTTTGGGCCTTAACTTTTCCTGACATTTATCTTACAGGTGAGGAAAAACCGCGACAAAAACCCTCACCCAGAAAAACTACCCCAATCGGGGATCGAACCCGTCCGCTGCCTGACAAGGCAGCACGCAACCCGGATTCACATCGGCGGACTAAAATGTATATATATATATATATATATATATGGTATGATAAGAAAAATAAATGCCTGGACGGGATTCGAACCCGGATCTCTGAGTCTGTACCTCAGCGTGTTATCCATTACATCACCAGGCGAATCCAATTCAAACACTTATTTTTCTTATATATATACAAATGTAATGAAATCACTCTTTCATTAAGGCAGGAAAGGAAATATATACATACAAATCCAATGAAATCACTCTTTCATTAAGGAAGGAAAGGAGATTATGAATAATCGAGAATAAAATTTTTAGGAAAATTTTTGGACGAAAGTGAGATGAGAAGACAGGTGAATGGAGAAGACTGCTTAACAGTGAAATTACATAGTCTTTATAGGAAGCAAGATATGATATTGTAAAATTTAGTCTCGTAGAGTACAATGGGCAAGATATGTGGCATGGGTCGGGAATGAAATACTTGCATGGAAACTTCTTGTAGGGATCCCAGAGGGTTATCGCCCAGTTGGTAGACCAAGAATGAGGTGGGAGAATAACATTAACTCTTTTTTGAGGGAAGTATATTTGATTATACAGGGGGATGATTCGACAAACTTTGGCTCAGGATAGGGATGTATGGAGAGCTTATGTTCGCCCGGCCGTGAACCTAAAGCTTCAATAGTGCCAGTGAGTTAGTTAGTTCAACGATTTTTTTTACAACAAAAACATTTTAGTATGATCGTAAACAACTGAATGGGGAATAACACGCCAAATTCCTTTAAAAAATTATTTTTTTAACTTAATATAGTATATTCGTAACACACACACCACATATATAGATAGACAGATAAGTATAGATTTTACCTTCAAAGTAAGCTATAATCGGCTGAAGGAACCGACATGCTGATCACATGCCTCACAGACACACTGGCAGGATGATAACGATGATATAATTGCTATTATTATTATTATTATGCTTATTCATAATATTATTATTATTATTATTATTATTATTATTATTATTATTATTATTATTATTATTATTATTATTATTATTATTATTATTATTATTATTATTATTATTATTATTATTATATTATTATTATATTATTATTATTATTATTATTATTATTATTATTATTATTATTATAAAACTAAATATATGGTCACACGTAGAAATTCATTATATAATGGAAATGGACAGCAAATGACAAATGAGGGAAATTTTGAGGAAGTGGCTGAATTCAAATACCTAGGAACAATAATCACAAATAGGAATGAGATGCACAAACAAATTAAACATAGGCTCAATTCTGGAAATGCGTGCTATTATGCATTGCAGAGACTCTTGATGTCCCAACTCCTTTCAAAAAACGTTAAACTGAAAATATATAAAACTATTATTCTACCAGTTATATTATATGGGTGCGAAACATGGACTCTTACTTTAAGGGAGGAAAGGAGATTACAAGTATTTGAGAATAAAGTACTTAGGAAAATTTTTGGACCAAAGAGAGATGAACAGACAGGTGAATGGAGATGACTACATAACAATGAACTACATGGTCTTTATAGGAAGCCAGATATAATAAGAACAGTTAAGTCCCGTAGACTGCGATGGGCAGGACATGTTGCCGCGTATGGGGAATGAAAGACGTGCATGGAAACTTTTTGTAGGAAAGCCAGAGGGAAAACGCCCAGTTGGTAGACCAAGAATGAGGTGGAAGAACAACATTAACTATGATTTGAGGGAAGTAGATTATACAGGGAATGATTGGAAAGCATTAGCTCAGGATAGGGATGTATGGAGAGCTTATGTCCGTGCGGCCATGAACCTACGGGTTCGATAGTGCCAGTGAGTAAGTAAGTATATATATATATATATTTATTTATTTATTTATTTATTTATTTACTAGCGTGACACCCGGCCCGAACGTCCAATTCTCATGTCATGGGCGGACGATAAAAATATGTTACTTTTTTACCATAAAATTTAGCAATTAGGACATAATTAGATATTATTAAATAAGTCGCAAGAAAACCTCTTGCAGCCTTCTGTTGTGGCTCAAGAAGTGTGAGTGATGACGTCACATAGTTATGTCGGAACATAACGATAATGCAGATGACTACGCATCTGATATAAAAAAATCCTATAACCCGATCGCCGCGCCACCTACCAAGTTCAATTGTGAATCTAAACCTTCCAGGTAACCACTCAAACACACAGAAAAAAAAAATCATCCAAATCGGATGAACACATAACGCTAATAACGCAACTGGGATACAGACCAGATGAGTTCTTAACCATCGGCAACATCCGATGTTTGAATTGTCTTCATAAACATTACAATTGTACCCTCCTTTGCTGATAAGTTAAGAACCTTCATATAACAATTATATTAGAATGAATATATATATATATATATATATATATATATATATATATATTGGTGAGAGCGAGTCAAATCAGTTTTTTTTTCTCCAGCTAGATTTCATTTCTGACCCACTGTGCACCGATACCATACTGGCCGAAATTCCATGAGAAAAATTTCTTCCCTCGTAGAGACTCGAACCAGCGTAAATCCTGTAGTTCTACGCCAAGACTTATTGCCTTAACCACTCGGCTACGACGCGAGACCCTCGATGTCAATGAAAAACAAAAATGGTTTTGTGAGTTATCCGTAAGAGATAAACATATGCTTGGGCGACGTTTTTTAGAGCTTTTTGAGATATTCAATTCTGTGTGCATTAATTTCGTGTATTTCATATGGTTTAGGCAGCGTAAGCCATTTAAGAACCCAATAGCTACTTTTTTTCACGTTTCTCACTACAAATAGCGATTTTTAAGGGTGTAGGAGTTGAGTATCACAACTCTCTTATAGCCTATGTTCATCCCGGGAATCTCATGCACATATTGCAAAAAGCCCCATCACAATCGGATCAACGGTTTGGCCGCGCATAAAGTACGAACAAACAAACACACAAACAAACAAACATTATATTATTATCATCATCATCATAGTACATTCACGAATTTAGGCCATTTGTTGACCTGTTTCGGCCTCAAGAGAAACACCATCCAGAAGTCTTTTGAGTGGACGTCCTGGTCTTCTTCTTCCTGCAGGTTGATATCTTAACATTAGTTTGGGTATTCTGTGATCTTCCATTCGATGAACATGTTGTATCCATCTTGACTTATAATCAGAAATTTTGTTTTCTAAAGATTTCATGTGTAATTCTTCTAAGATGTCTTATTTTTTTTTGTGATCTAGTAGTGTGTATCCTGCAGTCCTCCGAAGATATCTCATTTCAGCAGATCTAAGTCTCTGTATATCCTTCTGTTTCAACGTCCATACTTCGCTTCCATACAAAAGAGTTGGAAGAGCCAGTGTTTTATACACTTTCAGTCTTGAATGCTTTTGGACTAACTGTGGCTTGAAGATAGAATTTATTAACCCTAAAATTCTTAAAAATTTAGATATTTTTGCATTTACATCCTTTTCTTCTTCATATGAGATATTGCATCCTAGATATGTAAAATTATTCACCTGCTCCAAAATTTTATTGTCCAGTACAATTTTACTTCTGACAGGATCTACACCTTGAAATGCCATAATTTTTGTTTTTTCTGTAGATATCTTTAATCCATATTCTTCTGTAATTTTGTTAAGTTCATACAGACCTTTCTGTAGATTATCTTCGGAATTTGCTATTATTATTTGGTCATCTGCAAACAATAGGGTGTTTAATTTTTTCTATTTTCTGATATTCTTATTCCAAATTTATATGTTTTTTTGTTCCAGCAACATTGAGCTACTTCATTATTATAAATTGCAAAGAGTGTTGGGGACTAAAGGGGGCAGCCTTTTCTCACACCACACCACCACGATTTATAATTCCTTACTTCAGAAAATCTGTTATTTAATTTAATCTTTATGGTGTTGTCTTTGTAAATATTTTGTATGTTCGTCCGAAGTAAATTTGGTATATTTCTGTCTTTCCAATCTAATTTAAGAGTTTTGATCTCTTGACTGTGTCGAATGCTTTTTCAAAATCACTTTGAAAAGCAAAATGTGTTTCTAAGTTGAATGCTTTCTTTTTTCAAGCCATAGTTTAACAGAAAATGCTGAATCAATACCAGATCGTTCTTTCCTAAATCCATTTTGACATTCCATAAGGAAGTTTTTCACTGAAACTTTTCACTTTCCATTTAAAATGTCTGCATAAATTTTGTAGCATGTGTGTAACCAACTGATTCCCCGATATTTGTCCATTTTTCTCTTGTCTCCTTTCTTGAACAGGGGTATAACAATGCTTGTCTTCCATTCTTGTGGTATATTCTCTGCATTTTTGAATACATTATTAAAGAATGACCACAGTCCTTTTCAATGAACTTTTTTTGCCTGCCTATTTGTACCATTCAGAATTCCAACCATCTGTGCCAGTTGCCTTCCCATTTGTTTAATTTCTTTAAACTATTGTTCAATTCTTCCAATGATAGTATGGAATCTGTCTCATTATTCTTTCGGAAAATCACTACATTGTGCCGTTTTCTTTTAACCAATTTCTTTGCTGTTGGTCGTCATAATTTCAATTCCTTCTGGCTTTTTTTCGTGTTGAGCCTTGAAAGTAGTTTTGAAGTTCCTTAGGACAGGTTACTGGCCCGAACGCTAAGTAGTCCAGTTGTAGGGCTTCTTACCTTTTAGTCTCTTGGACCGCCATTAGTCTACCGGCATTTACTCAGTACCTGATGGAACCGGTTATAAACCCGCCGTGACTCGGTCCTCAGAGCCTCGTTTGTGAAAAACAGGTTGTACCAGGACCACGAGAAGGTGATGATGAGAATTTGGTAGGAGATGTTATCACACACATCACTACCCCTTACAATTTTTATATATAAGGATATATATTATAAATGTAATGAAATCACGCTTTCATTAACGGAGGAAAGAAGATTATGAGTATTTGAGAATAAAGTTCTTAAGGAAAATTTTTGTGGGACGAAAGATAGGTGATCAGACAGGCACATGGAGAAGACTGCCATATGCAGTGAATTAACATGCTCCTTATTTATAAGAAGCCTATCAGTGTTGGCAACAACTAATGTGGGAGCTGTAACAAGGAGAACGGGAGGAAAATGAAGATAAACCGTGAGTAGAGAACAAATAGAGAGCTAAATTGTAACGCAGGTGATAGTACAAATTAATAGACACAACTGAAAGTGTAGGCAAAGTGCCATACGTCTAAATAGTAAAACCACAGACGACAAAAGAAGAAAGTGGGGTTAGTGAAGTGCTATAACGTTGAGTGCAGTGCAGGGTTACCAACGGCGAAGTTGTAAACATCTATGCAAGCAGAGAGAAGGACTACAGGACAACTAGCGACATCTGTTAGCAACAAAGTGAACGGCACAGGCGAGCAGCGCGCGATCAGGCAGCAAGTACTACCATCAGCCGGAGACCGACAGAACTAAGAGAGCAGCAAACCAGAAATACGAAGGAATAATCAGCCGAATACCAGACCGCACCCATATCAGATCCCAAGGCAGAGACCACCATAACACCGGAAAACAGATACACCATGGCGGGTAATAAGTCAGGCCGGAAAAACAACACAAAGAACAATCACTCAAACCGCACAAGCACAAGCGACGAGGAAGATTGCGCGGGAAACAGCGGAGGTATAAAAGGCATGTTTACAGACATACTAAACGAAATCAAAGAAATCAGAAGACAGAACGAGGATTTCAGAGAAGAGACTAAGAAAAACATCACAGATCTAAAGAACGAAATCAAGAATTTCGACAAGAAACTAGAAGAAAAATGCTGCTCACTAGAAGAAAAAATAATCAGCGGAGAAAACAGCACAAACGATTCGGTCAGACAGAAGAACGAATAGAAGAGAGGCTAAAAACACTGGAAAACGCAGAGGAAAAGAGACAGCGCAGTGAAAAGAGAAACAATATAATTATAAAAAGCAAGGACTTTGACGAGGAAACAAACAACACAAAAGATGACAAAGTGAAAACAATACTCAGAAAAATCGAATGCAAAGAAGACTATACCAGAGCAACATTCATAGGAAGAGACAAACTAGACAGGGGCCTCGTGAAAGTACAAATGAAGACAATGGAAGATAAAATCGCCGTCATGAAAAACAAAAGCAAATTAAAAGGACAAGACTGCTACATAGATTCTGATCTGACTAGACAGGAGAGAAAGATTCAACAAACACTCAGACAACGTGCAAGAGAAGAGCGAGAGAAAGGCAACACCGTACAAGTTGGGTACCAAAAAATGTTGGTAAACAATCAGTGGGTAAACTGGACTACTCTCCTTCAACAGCAAGACACCTAAAGCATACTATCTTACCACATGCCAGAACAAGAACAAGCAACGACCATGCAATTACAATATCAACACTGAATGTACAAACACTTAGAACAAGCGAAAGAGAGGAAGAGTTAGATCATGCTTTAAAAGAAATAAAATTCGACGTATTAGGTCTTAGTGAAATTAGAAGAACTGGCGAAGCCATCATAGAAAAAACAAAACGGAGACCTATTTTATTATATAGGCACAACTCCCGGACAAAGAGGAGTAGGCTTCATCATCAGAAAACAAGTCAAACATATGGTGCAAGAAATAGTAGGGGTGTCTGAAAGGATCGCAGTCTTAAAATTAGCAACTAGAGGCTCCACAATAACAATCATTCAGGTTTATGCCCCAACAGAAGCCTACAGCGATGAAACTATAGAACAATTCTACTGGAACCTGGGAACTACCATAGATCAGCACAAATCTACACTAAACCTAATCATAGGAGATTTCAACAGCAAAGTGGGCCCACGCAGCCACGAGGATGAAGACCCAGTGGGAAGATATGGGTATGGGGCAAGAAATGAAAGAGGGGAAAAGCTCGTTCAATTCGCACAAGAACATAAACTAAAGATAGCCAACACCTTTTTTAAGAAAATGCCTAGCTCAAAGTGGACTTGGCGCTCGCCAGACGGCAACACAAAGAACGAAATTGACTACATCCTAAGCGATAACCAAAGAACCATAAGAGATATCCAAGTAGTAGCCAACCTGAAATTCAGTACAGACCACAGGATGGTGCGGGCAAAAATGAAGATAGAAAGAAGAAGGAAGCATCCAACAAAGCAACATAGACAAAATATAGAAAACATAGACAGCAACAAATTCCAGCTACATCTTCGCAACAGAATTGCAGAGTCCAACCCCAACCGAGAAGCAGGTGCTCAGGAACTGTACAACTCCCTGGAACAATGTATACTACAGGCGACCAAGGACTCCAGCAAAAAAAATACGAAAGCTCAGAAAGAAGGCAAACTCAGTCAAGGAACCATTGCCTTAATCGAACGTCGATCGGAGATGCTACAAACCAGAGACGCTTCGGAGTCGAATAGAACCGAGTATGCCGCAATGGACAAACTGACGAAAAAGGAAATACGGAAAGATCTGAGAGAGTACCGCACAACCATAACTAGGCAAATAATAGAAACCTCCAAATCGATAAGGAAAGCAAAGAGGGAAAGAAATGGTGACAAACAATGGATGCTAGGAATTAAGAACCAAGCAGGAGGCCGCAACACATTAAGAACAGATATAATCCAGTCAGCCACAGATTTCTATAAATCCCTATATACAAGCTCCCTAACAACCCAGGCAACAAATTACATAGGCATATTCGATGCTAAACTCGAAAACCACGTCGACACCTTTCCCCCAGTACTGGCCAGCGAAATTAGAACTGCAATAGATGAAATGAAAAATGGCAAAAACACCCGGAGAGGATGGAATATACAACGAATTGCTAAAACTGGCTTCAGATCAAATACTACCATCACTCACAAACATCTTTAACAAAATTCTGCAGACAGAAGAAATACCCGAGCAATGGAAATCAAGCACAATCATTCTTCTCCACAAGAAAGGCACAAAAGATGACATGAATAATTACCGACCCATAAGCCTGATGTCCAATCTATACAAACTATTTTCAAAAGTGCTAACAAGAAGACTAACAAAAGTCCTGGACGAAAACCAGCCAACAGAACAAGCCGGATTCCGCTCAGGCTTTAGTACAACAGACCATCTCCAAGCAATTAACCAAATAATAGAAAAGACAGTCGAATACCACCATACATTATATCTAGCATTCGTCGACTACAACAAGGCATTCGACTCAGTAGAACATTCAAGTGTCCTCCAGGCATTACACACACAAGGAATCGAACACAAGTACATCCGCGTTCTGGATAAGATCTACAGCCAAAGCTATGCCAAGGTGAAGACAGAAATTGTGGGACAACCATTCAGTCTCAAAAGAGGAGTACGACAAGGCGACCCAATTTCTCCTAAACTTTTTACCTGCGTGCTTGAAGACATATTTCGAAAACTAAACTGGAACAAGAAATACGGAGTAAATATAAACGGGAGCAGGCTATCCAACTTAAGATTTGCTGACGACGTGGTATTGTTCGCCAGATCCCCTAAACAACTCCAATCAATGCTACAAGAGCTCTCTGAAACTAGCAAAATTGCAGGCCTTTCGATGAACAAAAGCAAGACACAAATTATGTCTAATGGTCCGGAAAACCCAATCAAAGTCGATGGAATGGATCTTCAATATGTAAGCGAGTACATATACTTAGGACAACTACTCTCCTTCCATCAGAAAGTAGAGAAGGAAATAAGCAGAAGAATAGCTCTCGCCTGGAAGGCGTTCTGGTCACTGAAATTTATACTGCTGGACAAGTCACTCAACCGGAAACTCAAAATGGAAACACTACAAACCTGTGTTCTTCCAACACTGTTATATGGCTGCCAAACTTGGAATCTTACTGCCAAACTGAAGTACACACTCCAAGTATGCCAAAGGAAAATGGAGAGGAAAATCTTAGGCATAACTCTGAAGGACAGAATCTCGAATACAACACTTCAAGCGATATCCTCAACAACTGATCCCGCACAACAAGCCATCAGGAAAAAATGGAAGTGGGGAGGCCACGTCGCAAGAATACAGGACGACAGGTGGACAATAAAAACAACCATGTGGGACCCGTACACAGGCAAGAGACAGCGCGGAAGACCAAGACGACGATGGGCTGACATCTTCAAAGAACGAGCAGGGGCGAAATGGTCCAGAGTCGCCAGATGCAGGAAAAGATGGAGAACGATGGAGAGCCAACTGTGTATTAACTAATCACAGAACAGACAGTGTATACAAACCAAGTGCTACATCCAAGTCAACTTCTCACCACGGAGTAGCTCACCGGGTGACACTCTCAAATAGAGCTTAACCCCTGTACAGGGAGGCCTTTGCCCTAAAGGGACATGTCAGGCTTTATTTATTTATTTATTTATTATTTATAAGAAGCCAGATATAATATTGAAAAGTTACGTCTCGTAGACTGGAATGGGCAGCACATGTGGCATGAGTGGGGAATGAAAGATGTGTATGGAAGCTTCTTGCAGGAATCCCAGAGGGTTAATGCCCAGTTGGTAGACCAAGAATGAGGTGGGAGAATAACATTAACTCTTATTTGAGGAAAGTATATTTGATTATACAGGGGGGTGATTCGACAAACTCTGGCTCAGGATAGGGATGTATGGAGAGCTTATGTCCGCCCGACCGTGAACCAACGACTTCGATAGTGCCAGTGAGTTAGTTAGTTCAACGATTTTCTTATTTTTACAACAATCAACTTTTTAGTATGAACGTAAACAAATGAATGAGGAATACACACGCCAAATTCCTTAAAAAATTAATTTGTTTAACTTAATAATAGTATATTCGTAACACAACACACACACACACACATATATATATATATATATATATGAAAGATGTGTATGGAAGCTTCTTGCAGGAATCCCAGAGGGTTAATGCCCAGTTGGTAGACCAAGAATGAGGTGGGAGAATAACATTAACTCTTATTTGAGGAAAGTATATTTGATTATACAGGGGGGTGATTCGACAAACTCTGGCTCAGGATAGGGATGTATGGAGAGCTTATGTCCGCCCGACCGTGAACCAACGACTTCGATAGTGCCAGTGAGTTAGTTAGTTCAACGATTTTCTTATTTTTACAACAATCAACTTTTTAGTATGAACGTAAACAAATGAATGAGGAATACACACGCCAAATTCCTTAAAAAATTAATTTGTTTAACTTAATAATAGTATATTCGTAACACACACACACACACACATATATATATATATATATATATAGATAGATAGATAAGTATAGATTTTACCTTCAAAGTAAACTATAATCGGCTGATGGAACCGACATGCTTACCACATGTCTCACAGACACACTGGCAGGATGATAACGAAGATTATTATTACTATTATTATTATTATTATTATTATTATTATTATTTATTATTATTATTACTATTATTATTAATATTATTATTATTATTATTATTATTATTATTATTATTATTATTATTGTGAAAGGTTCGGGGCTGGACTAGAAATTTATTTCTTTTTCTTAAAATAAGTTATATATAAATATATTGTATATTCCCTTTACATAAACTGAAGTATCACTGACGAACGCGTACTAGATTCATCGCCGCGCGGAAAGAAGCTCTCCATACATCTCTTTCCTGAACTAACGTTTTCATATCATCGCCCTGTATAATCAATCAATCAAATCATTACTTAAAATTTATTCTCCCAACTCGTTTTCCGTCTATATATATATATATATATATATATAAATTTGGTATTTTTCGTCTAGTTTTCCTACAAGAAGCTTCTTATCCTATTTCCATGCCATATGACCTGCCTGTTCTTCTCATTATAATATCTTGCTTTCTTCGTATAAACACCGTTTAAGTTCAATGTTGTTTCAGTCTTCTCCATTCACCTATCTTTCATATCCCTGTCCCTCTCTCCTTCTCTTCTTCTCGCCTCATCTCCTTCTTTCCATCTGTCCTTCTCTCCTTCAAATACATCTCTCCTTATCCCCTTCTATCATTCTCTTCATCTCCTCTTTTCTTCTTCTCTCTCCTACTCTTTTTCTCCCCTTCTCTCTCATTCCCTCCTATTCTCTCTTCTTTTCTGTACTCTCTCCTCTCCAGGCCTCTCTCCTCTCCAGGCCTCTCTCTCTCCTTCTCTCTCTTTTCTCTCTCTCTCTCTCTCTCTCCTCTCTCTCTCTCTCTCTCTCTCTCTCTCTCTCTCTCTCTCTCTCTCTCTCTCTCTCTCACTCCCTCCATCTGCCCATAATTTATCCTAAGAACTTTATTACCAAATACTCATAATCTCATTTCCTCTCATGTTTCGCAGCCAAATATAATAAAAATAGCTAGCAGTATAATAAAAATTTTATTAAATACTAAGCTAATAACCCGGCGTGCACTGCCACGCCTAAATAAAGGAAGAATAACTTGTGTTCTTTGATTAGTTGAAAAAGCAAAAGCAAAAATAATTAATTATAAAGATTTATACTTTTTAGATATCCCGTGCTGATTACCCGAACAACTTGACATAAATAAGCTGAAAGACAAAATTCGTTATTTTGTGAATTATCCGTAAGAGATAAACTAATGATCCACCGGGGACTTTCTTGTAGAGAATAATAACTTATGTTGCGGGGCAACGCCACTGACTGTGAAATTGGAAAAAGTAAGTTTCAATTCGAATTTAACAAATAATAAATATTTCACGGATTAAATCTGTTTATAACACACACATTTGCGCTATGCACCAGCATCAAATCTTCCTTTATCAGGTAAATACTAAATAAAGTTAAAAATACCATACGTATCGTAGATTTAAATGTGTGAATATATAGGCCTCAAAGTGTAACTGCTTACACATTATAACAAATTTAAATTTAAAATTTGAAATGTTCCGTTTTATACGTTTTTAGAGAAGAATATGTTATTCTAATTACAAACGTAATATTGAAGTAAATATCCGTCCATCCATAGTAATTCTGCCCGAGGGCAGGTCTTTCACTGCAATCATAGAATTTGTATGCTATGCTTTGCAGCTTTACTAGGGAATTGTAGGTGTGGTAGCTTCCCGTTGCTTTTCACACCGGTGAAGGATGATGATGATAATGATAAGTATGATGACGATATTGATAAGGATGACAATGATCTTGGCTATATGATTTCGTGAACCGTTTCGACCTTAACGTTTTCCAGATATTTGTCTTACAGGAGAGGAAGAATCGCGATAAAAACCTCATTTAGAAAAACGGCCCAATCGGGGTTCGTACCCGGCCCGCTGCCTCACAAGGAAGCACGCAACTCCGAAACCACATCGGCGGACTAAAATATATATATATATATATATATATATATTACAAATGTAATTAAATCACACTCTCAATAAGGGAGGAAATGAGTAATTGAGAATAAAGTTGTAAGGAAATTTTTCGGACGAAAGAGAGATCAGCAGACAGGTGAATGGAGAAGACTGCATAACATTGAAATTACATGGTCTTTATAGGAAGCCAGATATGATATTGAAAAGTTAAGTCTAGTAGACTGCAATGGCCAGGACATGTGGCATGTGTGGGGAATGAAAGACGTGCATGGAAGCTTCTTGTAGGAATCCCAGAGGATTAACGCCCAGTTGGTAGAAGAAAAATGAGGTGGAGAATAACATTAACTCTTATTTGAGGAAGTATGTTTAATTACACAGGGGGATGATTTGGAGAAAATTTTGGCTCAGGATAGGGATGTATGGAGAGCTTATGTCCGCGCGGCCGTGAAGCTACGGCTTCGATAGTGCCACTGAGTTAGTTACTTCAACGATTTTCTTCTTTTCACAGCAATCAACATTTTAGTATGAACGTAAACAAATGAATGAGGCATACACACACCAAATTCCTTAAAAAAATTAATTAGTTTATCTTAATAATAGAATATTCGTAACACACACACACATATATATAGACAGATAGACAGATAAATATAGATTTTACCTTCAAAGTAAGCTATAATCGGCTGATGGAACCGTCATGCTTACCACATGACTCACAGACACACTAGCAGGATGATAACGATGATTATTATTACTATTATTATTATCATTATTATTATTATTATTATTATTATTATTATTATTATTATTATTATTATTATTATTATTATTATCATTATTATTGTGGAAGGTTTGGGGCTGGAGATACATTTTTCTTTTTCTTAAAATGTGTTATATATAAATATATTTCATGTTCCCATTACATAAACTGAAATGTCACTGACGAACCCCTACTAGGTTCATCGCCGCGCGGACACAAGCTCTCCATACATCTCTATCCTGAACTAACGTTTTGAAATCTTGGGCCTGTATAATCAATCAATCATATCATTAGATAAAATTTATTCTCCCATCTCGTTTTCGGCCTATATATATATATATATACAACTTGCCATTTTACCTCTAGTTTTCCTACTAAGAGAGCTTCTTTGCCTTCTTCCTGGCCAACATGACTTGGCCTGTTCTTCTCATTATAATATATGGCTTGCTGCGTGAGAAACAACGGTTAATGTGCATTGTTGTTTCAGTCTTCTCCATTCAGCTGTCTTTCATATTCCTCTCTCTCTCTCTCTCTCTCTCTCTCTCTCTCTCTCTCTCTCTCTCTCTCTCTCTCCTTCTCAAGATACTTCCCCCGCCTTCTCTCCTTCTCTACTTCTCTCCATATCTCCTGCTACCCTCCTCCCCTTACTCCTTATCTTTATCTGTCTCCTTTTCCTCGTCTCTCTCGTTGTCCCCTATTCTCTCTAATTCACTCTCCTCTCTCCTCTTAGCCCCCTCTCTCTCTCTCCTCTTCCCCATCTCCCTCTATGATTCTCTCTCTCTCTACCTATCATTCTATCTCTCTCTCTCCCTCCCTCTCTCTCTCTCTCTCTCTCTTCTCTCTCTCTCTCCACATGTCCATAATTTCTCCTAAGAATGTTATACCCAAATACTCGTAATCTCATTTCCTCCCATGTTTCGCAGCCATATATAATTAAAATAGCTGGCAGTAGAATAACAATTTTATTAAATACTAAGCTAATATACCTCTCTCTCTCTCTCTCCTTCTCTCCTTCCCTCCTTCTGTATTTCTCTCCTTATCTTCATCTCTTCTTCTCCCCTTCTCTCCTTCTCTTCTTCCCCTCTTATCCTATTCTCCCTCCTTCTCTTCTTCTCCTTTTATCTCTCCTTCTCCCTTCTTCTATCCTATTATCTCTCCTTTTCTCTCCTCCCTCTTCTACAGCCCTCTTTCTCTCTCTCACTCTCTCTCCCTCTCTCTCCCTTTCTCTCTCTCTGTCTCTCCATCTGTCCATAATTTTTCCTAAGAACTTTGTTCCCAAATACTCGTAATCTCATTTCCTCCCATGTTTCGCAGCCAAATATAATAAAAATAGCTAGCAGTAAAATAACAATTATATTAAATACTAAGCTCATAACCCGGCATGCACTGCCACGCCTAAATAACGGAGGAGTAACTTGTGTTCTTTGATTAGTTGAAAAAGTAAGGAGAAAACAAAATTATAAAAATGTATATTTATTAGATACCCCGTGCTGATTACCCGAACATCTTGACTTAAATGAGCTGAAAAACAAAATTCGTTATTGTGTGAATTATCCGTAAGAGATAAACCAATATGCTACCGGTTACTTTCTTGTAGAGAGAGCTTAAATCACGCAATAATAACGTATGTTCCTGGGCAACACCACCGACTGTGAAATTGAAAAAAGTAATTTTTGATTCGAATACAACAAAATATAAATATTTGAATTCATTAAATCTATTTATAACCCACACATTTGCGGTATGAACCAGCAGAACTCTACCTTTATCAGGTAAATACTAAATACATTTAGAAATACCATACGTATCGTAAATTTAAATGTTTGAAAATATAGGCCTATTACGTGTTATACTGTTCAAATTTGAAAGCGAAACTGCTTACACATTATAACAAATGTAAAACTAAAATTTGAAATGTTCTGTTTTATATGTTTTTAGATAAGAATATATGTTATTCTAATTACAAACGTAATATTGAAGTAAATATCCGTCCATCCGTAGTAATTCTGCCCGAGGGCCGGTCTTTCACTGCAATCATAGAATTTTCATGCTATGCTTTGCAGCTTTACTAGGGAATTGTAGGTGGGGTAGCTAAACCGTTGCTTTTCCACACCGGTGAAGGATGATGATGATAAGTATGATGACGATAT
>JASPKZ010009617.1:0-33655 GCA_030220185.1 Diploptera punctata
ATATGAAGAGTTATTGAGCGTTCACCGGCCACGAGATGTGAGCTGGTTGTCAGGCTCTACTTGATCCGATTTATTTTCCTCCAAACATTTGATGATGACTTTTATTACCTTGGAACGATCATAACAAACATAAATCATTTATACTAGAAGTACATACTACACACCATGCATGATGGAGACTGTTTTCATCCCGAATTCTCTCAGAACATATTTTATTAATAAGGAAAAACCGGCCGTTCTTCGAGTTATATTAAATGGGTGCGTAACAGGTCTCTCATTTTAAGATAGAAGGCACAATTTATTGTGTTTATTTGAGAATAAAGTGCTTAGGAAGATGTTTGCAACAAAGAGAGATTTACACACAGGTGAATATGTAGGGTCTACGTAACAGTGAATTTCATGGTATTGATAGGAAACCAGATGTAATAACAATAGTTAAGTATTGTAGACTCTGACAGGCAGGACATGTGGCAGGTTTTAAAAAAGAAAGAGAAGCACCGGAACTGATTGTAGGAAAAACGAAGGCAGCCAGTAGATAGGATAAGAATGGGCGCTAGAAAACATTGGTCATTGAGAGCGCAACACCTATAGCAAGACTTAAATCAGGACACCTTAAAGTAACATAAAGTGTTTTACAGAATCTCGGAAATTAAAAACCACGCTATCGCTGGGTTTTAAACATTTCCTCGCTTCTGTAAAATCCACTTCCAAACCTCGCACCGTAATATACTATGTTTATCCTCAAATAGCAACTAAATTACCTCGTATTTTAGATAAATTTTCACACAATCCTCTTAATTCAGAGCCTAATTTATTGCTTTCCCTTATTCATTTACGTTCTAAAAATAATATTTTGTTTTTTGTAATCCCGATTTTCCCGAAGTAAAAGAACAGGTAATTGTAATTATACTTTAGCAAAACAAATTTTGAAATATTATTCATGCCGTAACCACGTGACCGCGATGCTATTATTGAATCGTGACGTCATTGCTTAGTTTATTGAGTGTCTTTCCAATTATTACCTTTCAAAAAACGTAATAAAAATAATTCTATATGTAGTGCAGATTTAAGCAGGTCTACAGTAATGTAGGTAGCAAGAAAATTATTCCTTTAATATGAATTTTATGATTTTTTTTATTTGCGCGAAATAAAACAAAAATATTTGTCATTTTAGTCAGGAACCTCAGGCGAATAGAGAAAATACAGGAGGAATATAATATAACGTACTCGGAGATCAGCGCCCCTAGCGTTCAACAAACTTAATGAGTATTTCATCTTTAGAATTTGCTGCATTAGCGTTTGTTTCATCTATTAACCCAATCAATTTGAGGAAGGTTACCCGCGGGCTTGGACGAAAAATATATAATTGTTAGTTGTTAATTTTTTCCGATTTAATTAATTTACACATTTTCCATTGAAAGTGATATTATTTTTGCTACATGTCCGACATGTTGTACTATTCATAGTTTAAAATTGGATTAGATTCGATGTTTCGTGTGACAGAGTTTGAGTTGACAAATTCCTTTCAAAAGCCACGAGCTTGTGGACTGTGTGATGTGTGACTGGGAATTATAACAAAATACTCCAGTCGATTAAAATTATATACACGAACACACGTATCACTTAAATGCACTTTTGTACAAAATAAACTCACTGCGAAATTTAATAATTAATTTTACGCATTTTAGCGGAGATGGCCGGCACGTGTTACCTTCACGGAGTCCTAGCTACATCTGAGGGCTTGTGGCTGACGCATGCTATTAAGGTACGTACATATGCACGCTGCGAACACGAACGGCGCGCGCGCGGCGCGTGTTATGTTCGTCGAAATGATTAATTTCAACGAACCTCCTGCGATCCATAGGAAACCCACAAACCTTCAGTAGACATTTTGCAGAGCAGGTGTAACCAACCATGTCTATTTCCTTTCCGTTCTCCCGCTTGTCCTGCATTCTTTCCAAAAAATAGGAACTTTTTTTTAAAATGCCGCGGGACGCGGGACAAATTGTTAAAAATCGGGACTGTCCCGCTAAAATCGGGACGTCTGGTCACGCTTATTACTTATTACATCTTATAATTTTATTTATACTTTTCAAATATTATAGCATTAAAGGAATTAAAAAAAATATATGATTTGTATATATATGTTTAAAATTATTAAGAATCTATCTCACCATAACATGGCCTTAATTTTTAATAAAGATGTACATGATTATTATACTAGAGGTTGTACTTTATTGCACAAAGGTACTAGTTTCTCAAAAAAAGGTATAAAAGGGATTCGTTATGCATTAATCAACCATTACAATAACTTACCTATTGAATATCAACATTTCACGAATGTTAAACATTTTTCTAACTGTATTAAAAAAATATTTTTTCTCATTGCTTTCTTAGTTAATTTTGTTAATTTTATTATTATTAATATTATCCTGTTTAAATATTGTTTTTATATGTGTATATATTATGCATATATAGTAGTTTGTATTACTTAAACTTATGCCTGAATTTGTTTTCTTGTTTTATTGTTAATTGTTTTATGGCCATTATTTTTTGTATATTGCCCCTTAACATGAGCAATCTTGCTCTTTGGAGTCTTTGAAGAAATAAATAAATAATTAGTAATAAATGTGTTTATATATTGTATTGTTTTGTGATACTTCATACATAATATTATGAAATGAACGTCTTAAATAAATAATGTTTTCTAAATAATTCTAATTTGTTCATACAATTACAGTACACACGAAAAAAAAAACACATAACATTGAAGAAAAACAGGCATCTCCTTTCAATGATTTTTTAAAATGATCCTTATGTTGAGGATCCCACAATAATTGCTTGCTTCTATAAATATCAATAAGTTTTAACATGTTTTCCTCTGACCACTCCATACTCAAATAATAGGTGCGCACCGAAAACAACGAACCTCTGAGGTACCCGTCCAAATCTAAACAGCGAACCATCAAAGTGTTCGTGGAAAAAACCGACAATGAGTGGATCGTGGTGCGAGACGCGCGCGCGCACCTTAAAACCCCGTTTATGTGCAGGCAGACAGAAGCTTCCAGACGTTTCTATACAACAAAAGAAATTAGTCACTCGAGAAGTTGAGCGCGGAGGGATACAAATTATATGAAACCCTTAAAAATAAAATATATAAAATTAACTACAAATTTATATAATATATATATATATATATATATATATATATATATATATACCGTGTATAACATTTTGGGAATCCGACGGTTGACCACTTATCACACATAGCTATAAACGTCTACCCTCTCTGTTATACCAAGTGCCTAGCACACTTATCGCTCCATGAGTTTAACTTAGTTTAAAGAAAGGAATGACTTCATTTTAAAGCATAAAAACAAAATGTTATCTGAAATAAGGTAAATTAGAATATTTGTAAGTTTAGAGTTAAATTTGTTACGTTATTGAATGAGCCATTTAAACGATGATAAATGTGTTATCTGAAAATGTATCTATATATTTACCTGATAGAAAAAAAGTGTGTCATTGATCTCTCTAAATTTCTTGGAAGTATAAACTTATAGATAAAAACAGTTTTTGAATTCAGTTTGTCAAATATTAATATTTTATTAATTTAAAAATATTTTTCAATCTCACATTTAGTGGCGTTGCTTCGTAAACGTACTCGTAAGTTATTGCATAATTACTTGTTATTCAACAAGGCGCACACCATGCTATTTTTATGAAAGTTTTTCTTCTCTGTAAATTATAAGGAGCAAAATTTTTCCGCCATCATCATCTGGCCATCATTATCATATCCGCCATGTTTAGTAAGAATGGTGGGTGTGTGAATGGTATGTTTCGTCTTAATGTTGTGTGTTGTCTTGGAGATGACCCTAAAATTCAGCTGGGGCTCACCATGTCCTTGTGTTATTAAAAAAGTATGTGTGTGATCCTCGGTTAAAATCCCTCTCCGGGCAACTGTAAGGCCCGGGTGGCGCGTGGTACGTAAAAGTACCTAAAAAGTGTGAGAGTTTAACTACGCTAAATGAATATAAATATTTATGAACTGCACGTAGCGGAAATCCCGATAAACGAATAAAGCAAGACGTTACAATTCGTTTTCTCGTGGAATTCCCTTGTTTAAAAATTCTCAAATATCAGCTTTATCTTCATAGAAATGTGACACTAAGTTAAAATTTTGTTAATTTGAAATAGATTGGAAGTTCTCAGGAAAGTTAGATGAACAGCAGGTGAATGGAGAAGAGTGCGTAACACTGAAGTAAGATAAGGTAAAATAAGAACAGGTAAGTCTCGTAGACTACGAGGGGCAGGATATGTGTCAAGAATGGAGAATGAAAGACGTGCGTGGAAGCTTCTTTAGTGGAAAACCAGAGGTAAAACGCCCAGTTGGTTGATCAAGAATTAGGTGGGAGCATTTATTAATAGGAAAACCCATAGGGACAACGAGCAGTTGGTAGACCAAGAATTCTGTGGGAGAATAACATTAACCATGATTTGACAGAAGTACACTTATGCAGGGAATGATTTGAAAACATTATCTCAGGAGAGGGATAAAGGGAGAGCTTATGTCCGTGAGGCCATTAACCCTACGGGTTCGATAATGTCAGTGAGTTAGTTAGTATGACATTTTCATGCAAACAGAACAAATATATCGAATATATTCTCTTTGTCCTTTGTTTCCTTCCTCTTCTTGAACGTCGTAGAAAATCTTGGTGGACCAACGGCTACCATCTGACTCCCAGGGTCATGAGTTCAAACTCTCAGAGATCTGTGGATTTACAGTGTGCACTACGTTAACTAGCAAACACCACAGTACAATTACTGAAAACGTGTTAATGTGAATAAGGCTTCTGCGAGTGCTCACGAAGTTCCCCGATCGGTTGATAGAATCAAGAGATGACTCATTTTTTGTCTAAGGGTGTACATAGTCTAGCTTCTTTTGTCGGAATAGTTTTGGAGTGGGTTCTAACGTCCAAACTGCAACTTGGAACGCTAGGATTTATTTAAGGTTATATCCGTTAGAAGATTATCTTCTCTACGGCTAACGTTTCTCCTCTCGTCTGCTATCTTTAGTTTGGAAAGTCAATTTTCTTCTCCGGCATTGATGCAGTTTAACACGTTCTTAGAGATTAATTAATTATTTTGTTTCTCACCCAAGGTTTGTCCAGTAAAGGTAGCCCTGCCACGGTACTTCTCGATTTAGCTCGAAACACTCCCACTATCATCAAAGGTCATGGAACTCCTGATGATGCTAGATGTATAGGGTGTAAAAGGACCTCACCGACAAAATGATAGGGATAATAGGCCATGCAGAGAGGAATAATGTTTTGTGAAGGAACATATAGTAGGAAACACGTCGTTTTTTAGTTATGCGCAGATGAAGGTGCATTTCACACCATAAGGGTCGGAATTGAATATAAACAATTGTACACGTATCCTTTTATTGAATAAAAACATGTTTTTACAATAAGTGGTTCAAAAAATAAGTGTTTTTGACGATGTCAATAAGAATCCTGCCATGATCGGCCGTAATGGCCGTACATTGTTACGACGATATCAAACATTCAATGAGGCACAGGGTTCGACTACTTGAACACATTGTTTTTTTTTTTTTTCAAATGCCCCAGGTTTGTCTCTTGGACATTCCTGGTTTCTCTCCTGGCATGGCGTACTTGTAACCCACTTCTGAGGTTGGGGCGCCCTGGAAGGCGGGGTTACGTTGCCCCTATGATATGATGGGTGATGATGATAATGGTGCGCCAGGAGAGTCCCTAATCCTAAGATGAATATGAATGATGATGAATGCGATGGCCATATGATTTCGGGGACCGTTTGGGCCTTAAAGTTTTCCTGACTTTTGTCTTACAGGTGAGGAAAATGCCCCGATAAAAACCTCACCCAGAAAAACTGTCCCGACCGGGGATCGAACCCGGGCCCGCTGTGTGACAAGGCAGCACGCCTAACCGCGAGACCACAGCGGTGGAACTGAACACTTATTGTAAAAACATGTATTTTCAGAAAAATGACACCTGTGGCAATTGTTTGTTTTCAATTCCCAACCCTTATGGGTAACTCATAAACAACGTGTTTGCGACTAAATGTTCCTTCACAAAAAATGATCTTCTGCATGGCCTATCATCCCTTTCATTTTTGTCGGTGCGGTCCTGTTTACACTCTGTGTTTTTAGGATTGTTATTAATTAAACATTTCCTCCTTTCTAACTTAACTTTGGGTATGATATGGCGTTTGTTATATTGTGTTGTTCTCTACTGTCGTCATGATGTACTGGAGTCATAACTAAAGACTCGGCTAGGCAAGTCATCTGACCCCTATTTAATGGTTTATTTCCTCGTTCACATTTATGTTCATCCCGCCCAAGCCTAAATATGTGGTGCAATTGTAGTGCACAAAACATCAAATATCACTCAAAAGTTTAGGGTAAAATAAACAAAACTAGAGGATGAAGCCATGTTTTTAATAACTCTATAAACATCTGCTGGAACAGGAAAAATTCATTAAATTTTCTGAAAAAAAAAGTCGAAAGCACGTGCCATAATTTTGGCTAAGGCAATATCTTCCAAGCCCGGAAGGTTGGCGAGTTCGATTTCAGATGAAGTCAGGCTTATTACCACTTGACGAAACTTTGTGGTAGGATCATGTCCACTGGGTTCTACTCAGCCTCTAAAATCAATGAATACCAGATATATTTTTATTGACTCAAACTGTCCATCACGCAGTACTAAAAACTCGGGAGATAAATAGTCTCCAATTGCCAGCCATAATCTCCTACTTTTTTCATAGCTCTCTGAGTCCTTTAATATGGTCGCTTTAACACTTTACAAATATATACCTTTGGGTGGATGATTGCTTTCCCACAGATAACTTTAAATGTCTTTACATACTCACTTCTCTCAAGAGGTTTCGTGATGTTTTAAGAAATTTGTTTGTTCACTGTTTTACATTAAACTAGACCTGAAACATTATGTTGATCTACCCCGAATAACTAACTTATGTAGTGTATAATATTGTAGTCTGAAAACACATGAGTGTCATGTATTACCTTGCAAAAGATAGAGAAATATCAAAAGGAGAAATACAATCAATAACATTCATATTCGCAAATAAGTAGATAACGTGGAGTCAATGAACAAAGCAAGCAAGTAGGCGGAATAAAATAATTAATGCGGACATTTCCTTATAATAATGCCTAATGTGAACGTGTCTTGTCACAATGTACACGATACTTACACACACATATTACTCATATTAGAAGGAATTTTCTCATGGAATATTGAGGAATAGGAGATCGGTGCCCTTAACGAAACGCCCAGTTTTGATAGACCAAGAATGAGATGGGAGAATACCGTTCATGTTTGGAGGGAACTAGATTATACAAATGGAGATTGGAGACACCATTTGCTTAGGGTAGGGATGTATGGAGACTTCTTATTTCCGCGCGAATCATAAACCTATTGAGCCAGTGAGTTAAGTTAGTGAGGAGATCGGTGTCCACCCGAGATCGCGGTAAATTTGTGGCAGCTCTAATAAATAAGCGACTATAAGAATTATTAGACATCCTGACCACATACCAACCACATACTGTTTACTTAATCGTCTGTGGTCTGTAGTGGGATCACTTTACACACTTTTTACTACCCCTCTATAAATGGGACAATTGTTCAGCCATTTAATAGTTCAGTTGTCTTGGAAACCTCTCGCGGGCATGAAGGTTTGGGTATTTTAAAGAACAGAGATGTTTATTTTTAAAAAAAGAATGAAAGAAATTGTTATCCATAAGAATGAAACATAGAACATTCGCATTTTTTACAGTTTAGATTTGTTTTGATTTTCAATGAGTTATCATTTCAATTGCATATATAGTGTATCACGTGATATATAAACACAATTTGAGGGACATGGAAAAGTACTAGGTTTGTCACTTTATTGTAGAAATAGAAGTATTAGATCCTCAATGGAAAGTGTTATATTTTGGGAGTCGAAAATATTAAAAAAATGTGTTTTTAAAATCATGGGTTTAATTTGCCCTTCCAAATGAGGCACATCTTAAAAAAAGTAGGTACGTTGTGGTAGGTTAAAAGCAAAAGCGCAGGTTAGCAGTATAGAGAAAACAGTTGTCAAATTGAAGGTGTGTAAGAAATTCACAGGTAATTTCGAATGATAAATACGGGTGATGGGTGGTTTTCCGCCAGCCAGATCCGAAAAAGACATTTATGCCTTAAACACTTTTCATTTAAAGATGTAACTATGATATTGAATATTTATCTGATAGAAGAAGGTCGAATACATACCGTTCCGCGGTATATATCGATAGATGAAAGCACTTCTGAATTACATCTGTCAAATATTAATATATTTTAAAATTAATTTGTTGTAGATTGTTTGTATTTTTAACAATTAGTGACGTTGCTACTTTAGGATACAGTTATTACGTCCACATTATTGTTTATCTCTCTCTTAGCAACAAAGGACATTTTTTACAATCATTTTTTCACAATAATGCGTTCTGTCGTACTTATAGGAATGACGACCATGATGGAAAGTAGGGGTAAGCCAAGTCATAAATAACTGTACTGTCAATATTACAAATTACCTACGTAGGGCGGCACGTAAAACCACTGACATTTTTTGTACGCTACTTATACAATCAAGGGTAGTTGTGATTATTACCTTATACCAAACAATTCACAGCATTTTAAATTAACTGAGCTTTATTTGAAACAATATACAAATAGAAAAATTCGTACTTGCCGTCATTTTAATTATGGCTGATTGGTGGCACTGTTCTACTGTAGTCTCAACTAAATGATTTTCGGCATTTATCCATACACACAATGGTCAGCCTGGTAACGTCAGTCAATTGTTTATAATGAACGCAAATATTTCCAACAAAGATGTTAGTTTTACTATTAGTTATTCCTTATGACAACATTCATCGAGGCAAAAAATATGTATACCATAAGTTTGTGGAAATGTTTTACAGAATCTCGGAAATTATCGCTCTGTTCTTAATAATTTTCTCGCTTCTTCTGTAAAAACCACTTCCCAACCTCGCATTGTACTTTTACTATTGTGGAACTTTAACTGTCTTTCAATAAAACTGGTTTATTTGGACGTTTGGGAAAAAGCTCCAAATCGATTTAGATATTTAATTACAACACGTTTCCACGAGTTTAAATATTCGTAAGCGCAGTTTAATTTTTTTAAAGTCACGTCATGTTACAATTTTCTGTTTAATGTGACATTGAGAATGCACATATGCATGCGATTAGAGCATTTTCTTATTATTGTCCTTCTTCTTCTGCTGAGACGTGAAATCGATCTTGCTAGACTAGAAAGCTTATCATGCTCGCCTCTGGTTTTAAAGTTCACGGGAACAACCCCCCCAGCCGGCGTTTTATGGATTTTTTAGGACGTAACAATTGTAAGTATATGTTCCTTTTGGAAAGGACTAGAAACCAGTGTCACGTGTCTGGACTTAGGGCACGTAACATAAC
Organism: Diploptera punctata; assembly: GCA_030220185.1. Lineage (NCBI taxonomy): Eukaryota > Metazoa > Arthropoda > Insecta > Blattodea > Blaberidae > Diploptera > Diploptera punctata. Next base: position 9,519 of record JASPKZ010009617.1, read on the forward strand.
ACGAAGCTTGTAAGAAGAGGTCTGGTTGGTCCTTTCTCTTCCAGATTATAAATGCGACACTGATTAGTTTACCTGTTAAAGGGTGTCGTTGATTGTTAATGGACACAACACTGATTGAACGTATCGGTTTGTTTAAACTTACGCCCGTGTGAGAGTCACCTTTTCTGCGGCTAAAGTGTTCCTCCTACCCGTTGATCTCTCCTCCACCATTTCTAACGCCGAAAAGTCAAATTTCTCTTCCGGCATTGATGCTATTGATATTCTATTTTGAATTATTTCTATGTGTGGTTTCTCCAATCAAGGGCGAGCTAATAGTAACTTTGTAACTATACAATTGCTAGTTTATTTCCTGTGGACTTGGAAAGCAGGCACCACCACCAGCATCGTCATGGAATTCCTGTTGGGTGCAAATATGTCTTATGAACTAACTAACTCACACACAAACAGTGTTTCGCATACATATAACTCGGAGAATAATCATGTCATGTATTTTAAAATTAAGATATTTTTTGTGAAGTTAGAGATGACAAGTGTCGCTGTGATGGCAATAACATGCATTTACAAAATTTAGCCTGTGTAATTTTCTTTCTGCGCATCAGTCTCGTTTTTAATTATTGTTCCTATATATTTTAAATCCGCCGTTCTTCAAAATTTGAAACATTTTTATTAACTGTCCAATTTATAATGTATTCTAGTATGATAATATATTTTAGGCCTAGGTGTTACACTGAAGCAATACTGTAACAGTATTTTGTTTTTAATATGCTTCTTCTGTTTCTATTCTTCTCTTTATAATCTTTAATTTCTGTATGTAGCCTACATTAAGACTGGGGAATCTAAGGTTATGTTTTTTTATCTCACATGTGGATATAGAGCGAGTTTTGGGATTCATATTTGATAGGTCCCGAATTCAAATCCCAATACCGACCAACTTGAATGAGGTCTTTCCCTGGTTTTTCCTCGATCCTCAAGCCAACTTCTGGTTTGTAATGTCATTAAAAGTAGATATTTTATCGTGTTCACCATTTCATAATATAATTAGGTCTACATTATATTAATAAACATACAATGAAGTAATTATACGCATATGACCTGCACTAATTTCGAGCTAAGCTCTGGTTGTAGGCCTACTATAAGAAACTTGTTTAAGTTATTACTTCGCCGACTAGGTCTATTGAGGGAACTGCGATGCTAAGTTAGTCGTCGTGTGAATGAATTGTGTACGGAACTGTCATCAATAGAAACATTTTCCCAGGCAAAATCGTATTTTCCTGGACTGGATACAAATTAAGATGGCACTAATAATTAGGAACTTGCATTTTTTATTTATTTTATGACAATACAGTTATATATGAACATACATAATCAGACAATTTGACCTACGCTTTTCCCATGATGTCGATATCCTTTATATATATTTTCATTACTCACCTGTAAATTCTGTTATTTTCACCACACCCTCAAAGGCTAATGTGGGACATTTCTCACTAACCGCTTTCAAAATATTCAAAATACTCGTACTTTTATCTCCTCCGACTGTCCGAAAGCTTTCCTTTACAATATTTTATGAATTCTTGAGAAGCGGCCATTTTGAAACAACTGAAATGCTAACGGATTCTGCATTACGGATGTATGGGAATAAAACAATGCAGATTTTACTTACGTACGTACTCACTGGCACTATCGAACCCGTAGGTTCATGTTAGCGCGGACATAAGCTCTCCATACATCCCTATTCTTAGCTAAACTTTCCAATCATTCCCTGTATAATCTACTTCCCTCAAATCATAGTTAATGTTATTCTCCCACCTCATTCTTGGTCTATCAACTGGGCGATTTCACTCCGGCTTTCCTACAAGAAACTTCCATGCAAGTCTTTCATTCCCCATACGTGCTACATGTCCTGCCCATGGCAGTCTACGAGACTTAACTGTTCTTATTATATCTAGCTTCCTATAAAGACCATGTAGTTCATTGTTATGTAGTCTTCTCCATTCACCTGTCTGTTCATCTCTCTTTTGGTCCAAAAATTTTCCTAAGTACTTTATTCTCAAATACTTGTAATCTCCTTTCCTCTCTTAAAGTAAGAGTCCATGTTTCGCACCCATATAATATAAGTGGTAGAATAATAGTTTTATATATTTTCAGTTTAACGTTTTTTAAAAGAGTTGGGACATCAACAGTCTCTGCAATGCATAATAGCACGCATTTCCAGAATTGAGCCTATGTTTAATATCTTTGTGCATCTCATTCCTATTTGTGATTATTGTTCTTAGGTATTTGAATTCAGCCATTTCCTTAGAATTTCCCTAATTTGTCATTAGCTGTCCATTTCCATTATATACTGAATTTCTACGTGTGGCCATATATTTAGTTTTACTGATATTTACTTCCAGCCTAATTTCTTAGTGTAACTCAATAGTGCGTGCGTGTTGTCCTTTAGTATCTCCTCGCTATCGGCCAGTAGTACTACATCATCAGCATAAACTAAACAGCTTATTAATACCATTCAGTTGTAAGCTTTCCTCATTCTCCATAAAGATTTAATGGCATGCTCTAGTACAAAATTAAATAGTAGAGGAGATAGTGCATGTCCTTGCTACAACCCATTCTTGATTTCAAAAGTGCCTAAAACTGTTTGCCTACCGCACCCTACTCTTGTGGCATTTGGACACGTTCGTGTAAGACTAACTTTTTTAGTAATTCCGATCTCCAGCAGGATACTGTATAACTTCTCCCTCTTAATTGAATCATATGCTTTTTTGAAGTCTACGTACAGTTGATGTACAGTACCATTATATTCCCATTTATTTTCCAAAATCTGTCTTATACTAAAAATCTGATCTGTTGTGGACCTGTTTCTTCTAAATGCACATTGATGATCTCCTAGAGTGTCATCAATATAGGGAGTAAGTCTGCTTACTAATATATTTGTTAGAATTTTGTACGAAGTTGAAAGTAGTAGTAGTAGTAGTAGTAGTAGGACTTTATTAGACAAAAAGTAATATATTTACAATATTACTTACAAATATGGGTCGCACGGGCAGTAAGCCACACGTGCTGTTGACAATCCGTTACAATAAAGTAATAATTGGTGTTAGTATAAAGAAGAACAAAAAATGAAAACAATAACATTAGAATTACATGAAGAAAACACAATAATATTACATAATAATACAATAGCATTATACATTAATTAAATTATCTATAATTATTAAGAATTAATGGTATAACATTTTGGTGACATATATTTATTCATGAATGAGTGTTGTTCTTATTTTCCGCGTTTTGTCCAGAAATTTACCCACGTTTATGCAATTTTCTGGATTTATAAATAACTCGTAGCATGCCAATCATTCACGATTAGAATTTAGAAATCTTTCCGGTATTAACTGATGTCTCCAATATTCTAAATCGTTACATTTTCCTGATATATGTGTCTCGTTTTCAATGTTCCGCAGTTTGGACATATTCGCATATCGTGACCGTCGCTAATTTTTAGAAATTACCGTGCCCCTAGCCTAATCCTAGGAAGACCTGATCTCTCTTTAAATGCTAGGTTGAGTATATATATATTTTTTTTTTTTTCCAAACATGTTTTACGGTCTCTTTGTAAACACAGTGAGCGTTTTCCCGTGCATCCGGCGGAAATATATTCTTGGTTTATACCTCCTCCTTATATTTCTGCACACGTTCAGTCCCACATCCAACCCATCCCAATCTCCTACCCTCGTCTGCACAACCCATCCCAATCTCCTACCCTCGTCTGCACAACCCATCCCAATCTCCTACCCTCGTCTGCACAACCCATCCCAATCTCCTACCCTCGTCTGCACAACCCATCCCAATCTCCTACCCTCGTCTGTACAACCCATCCCAATCTCCTACCCTCGTCTGCACAACAGTCATACATCTATAAGTTTAAAGTAATCAGATGCTCCTGTAGTTGTTTTATCTCCTCGCTTATAAATTGGTGCGATAATTGATTCCTTCCATTCATCTGGAAGAGCTTTTTTTTCCCAAATCATACTAAGCAACCACCGTATCTTGTCCATCAATTTTTTCCCCCTGATTTTATCAGTTCTGCTGGGATCTCATCTGAACCTGATGCTTTATACATCTTCAACTTTTCAATCGAAAATGCATATTCTGCCTATTAAAATTATAAATATGTATTTTAAGAGACTCCTACGGAGACATGTGCTGGATATCGCATGCTTTTGTTTTCTTTATTTAAATTGTTACAGAAGGAACTATATTGTCTTGCTCGCTCAAACCTAAAATCTTCATTCAACCAATTAAAAGGCACATCTGCTCTGTTTACATCACAACTGGAACTTAGCTCGGAATTAGTATAGATGTTAAAGGTAGATCTCTCATGACAGGTAAATAAAATAATGTTGAATACAAACCTTTGCAAGCAAAAGATTATTAGAAAATGCGTGTTCTGTGTTTTTGTAGTGTTAAATACAATTATGTATGTATAGTGACCAGCCCTATGGGCTAGTGGTCAGAGGTTCTGACTGCAGTTCGTGAGGTTTCGAATTGAATTCCCGGTCAGAGCACTGGAATATTTTCCAATGGTCGCTCATGGACTGGATTTCAACTAAGTTTAGGTTTGAGGACTCTCCTGGTGCTTTATTATTATTAATCACCCAACATGTCATCGGGGAAACTTAACTCTGTTTTCTAGTTGGCCCTTTGCTTAAGATATAGTATACAAAATTTATTTTATTGAAGTTGAGAAAGTATGAGAAATCTAAGATCTGTTTACTAAAACGTAAATTCAAAATAGGACACAACTAGGATAATTAGCGTCCAATTCAAAACCAGGAGTCAATGGGCTGAAACAGAGGACTCTGTATTTTATTTTATTTTTGAGGTTTTAGGATGTTTTAGAGCTGTACGTCTATAGTACGGGATCCATGGCTCATTTGCTTTTCCAAGAATGACGTATTCAGGAATTTTATGTCTCTAAAAATCCTTTCACCTAAGCCAGAATTTCACCTGCGAGACTCGAAACCTGAGACGACTATTGATAATCACTAGTCAAATAGGACCGACCTGTTGATCTAAACATCGCCTTTTCAGGTGTTTACAAAATATTGTAATTTTTTAATAAAAATAATCGACTTATTCTTTGGTAAGGAAATAACAGGCCATAGCAGGCACATTTAAAACTCGTCTTTCAAGGCGAATTGGTTAATACCGGGTGCGGCAGAAACAATGACTCATTTTAAATTGTCCGTCATTATTGGATACGGCTTTCTAGAGAGTTGATATTGGTACCAATGCGTAGTGTAGTTCAAAGCATTGCCAGTCGATATGGAGCGTTGGTCAAACTAACACCGTGCGTTTGCGGTAGAAACGTTTTTGAAATGTGGTGTAGGTGTCGTATGGACACGGCATTCGTTCGGGTAATATTTTAACATTGGTTGGAATGATCAAGTTCCGTCTCGGATGTCGATTACGAGATGGGTCCAACAGTTGAGTCTCGGATGTCGATTACGAGATGGGTCCAGCAGTTGAGTCTCGGATGTCGATTACGAGATGGGTCTAGCAGTTGAGTCTCGGATGTCGATTACGAGATGGGTCCAAGAGTTCAGTCTCAGATGTCGATTACGAGATGGGTCCAGCAGTTGAGTCTCGGATGTCGATTACGAGGTGGGTCCAGCAGTTGAGTCTCGGATGTCGATTACGAGATGAGTCCAGCAGTTGAGTCTCGGATGTCGATTACGAGATGGGTCCAGCAATTGAGTCTCGGATGTCGATTACGAGATGGGTCCAGCAGTTGAGTCTCGGATGTCGATTACGAGATGGGTTCAGCAGTTGAGTCTCGGATGTCGATTACAAGATGGGTCCAGCAGTTGAGTCTCGGATGTCGATTACGAGATGGGTCCAGCAGTTGAGTCTCGGATGTCGATTACGAGATGGGTCCAGCAGTTGAGTCTCGGATGTCGATTACGAGATGGGTCCAGCAGTTGAGTCTCGGATGTCGATTACGAGATGGGTCCAGCAGTTGAGTCTCGGATGTCGATTACGAGATGGGTCCAGCAGTTGAGTCTCGGATGTCGATTACGAGATGGGTTCAGCAGTTGAGTCTCGGATGTCGATTACGAGATGGGTACAGCAGTTGAGTCTCGGATGTTGATTACGAGATGGGTCCAGCAGTTGAGTCTCGGATGTCGATTACGAGATGGGTCCAGCAGTTGAGTCTCGGATGTCGATTACGAGATGGGTCCAGCAATTGAGTCTCGGATGTCGATTAAGAGATGGGTCCAGCAGTTGAGTCTCGGATGTCGATTACGAGATGGTTCAGCAGTTGAGTCTCGGATGTCGATTACAAGATGGGTCCAGCAGTTGAGTCTCGGATGTCGATTACGAGATGGGTCCAGCAGTTGAGTCTCGGATGTCGATTACGAGATGGGTCCAGCAGTTGAGTCTCGGATGTCGATTACGAGATGGGTCCAGCAGTTGAGTCTCGGATGTCGATTACGAGATGGGTCCAGCAGTGAGTCTCGGATGTCGATTACGAGATGGGTTCAGCAGTTGAGTCTCGGATGTCGATTACGAGATGGGTACAGCAGTTGAGTCTCGGATGTTGATTACGAGATGGGTACAGCAGTTGAGTCTCGGATGTCGATTACGAGATGGGTCCAGCAGTTGAGTCTCGGATGTCGATAACGAGATGGGTTCAGCAGTTGAGTCTCGGATGTCGATTACGAGATGGGTCCAGCAGTTGAGTCTCGGATGTCGATTACGAGATGGGTCCAGCAGTTGAGTCTCGGATGTCGATAACGAGATGGGTTCAGCAGTTGAGTCTCGGATGTCGATTACGAGATGGGTCCAGCAGTTGAGTCTCGGATGTCGATTACGAGATGGGTCCAGCAGTTGAGACAACAAACAATAAGCCTTACGCAGAATGTTTCCAAGGCATCTTGTTTCCCGCTTTGGCAATGACAACTGGCCACCCTGTTCGCCCGATATATCGGCTTGTGATTTATTTATGTGGGGATTCCTAAATTCCAAAGTGCATGCTAGCAAGCCAACAGCTGTTGAAGACTTGAAAAATAACATTCACGCCGAAATCGAGGACTGAACAGGCAACACTTCTCATAATGGTATAGAGAATGTGCGTGTTCGTGCAGAACATTGCATCGCCAACAATGGGAGACATCTGAAGGAAATAATTTAAAAAACATGTCATTTGTAATTAATGGTAGGATGTGTTATTTCCAACAATTTACACTAATGATGTGTAGTTATAGTTCTTCATGACAAAATAACATGTTTAAAATGGGTCATTGTTTCTACCGCACCCTGTATAAGTGGGCTACAGTTCTATCATGTCAGGAGAGAATACCATAAATGTCGTAAAGACAAGCTGCTGGCGTTTGTAAAAAAAGAGCACTATATGGTTAATAATTTATAAAGATGTTTGTGAAAAAATGACGTATATAAGTTCAATCAATATTAATTTATTTGCGTTGAAAATTATAAGGAGGAGAGTGTTCCTTGTGACACGTTATTTTCTCCCGTGAACAGAACTTGCTGAAACCGGGTCTCGCGTCTCTGAAGAAATAGCTGTAGCATTCACTCTCATGTCTCGTGAGGATTCTGTTTCAATTCAATTTTTCAAACAATCGATATTACAAATGAAGTATAAATCGACATCAAAATGTTATAACTAAGAACCTGTTATAAAATTATTAGTTACGCTAGGAATTGTGCTCCTCTTGATAAAAATCACAAATTGCTTGGAATGTTACAGTGTGTTTCATAAAAACTGTAGAATTTCTTTATAAAGTAAGTAAGTGATTATATTTCAAATGTCGGGTGTGAAGAAGTGTTAACAATTACCTGGTAATAATGGAGTCATTTTCCATATTATTAATTTACCTGTAGTAAGAGTCCAGGTTTCAGAACCATAAAGTAGAGTTGGAAGAGCCATTGTTTTATAAAATTTTAGTATTGTATCTGGACGTACTTTTCGGAAAAGAATGCTTTTTTATTGTTCCTATAAGTTTTTGAAATTTGACCAATTTTATGTCTATGATTAATTTGATTATGATTATTATTATTATTATTATAATATTAATAAAACTCAATATACGGTCACACATATGAATATATTACACAGGGCTGTTCAGAAATAAGGAACAGACTTCAAACGTTTATTTCTTCCAAACTACAAAAAATATAAACACAATTCCAACGTTTGTGGAAACAGAAAAGTTCACATTTCAGTTTTTTTGCATTCAATGTGAATCAGCTGGTCTCTAGTTATCACAGCTTCAACAAATCGATGTCGCAGATTTTCAAGAGTGTGAGACATAGGAGGGATAAAAACACTGTTGTGTACGTAACTCCACAGATAAAAATCACACAGGGTGAGGTCGGGTGACCTGGGAGGCCGCCGGTAATGAAGTTGATATTCTGTTCCTCCTCTTCCAATCCAACGTCCTGTTGTGCCGCCATTTTAATACAAACAATCAACATGACAAGCAACAGCGCCAATGAGGCCGTGATCAGTATTTCAAAGTTTTCTCTTTCTAGGAGCATTGGAATTGCGTTTCTACTTTTTTGTAGTTTGGAAGATTCTGTTTCTTCTTTCTCAGTAGCCCTATATAATGGTATAATAAACAGTAAAAGATAGTTAATAACACTGAGTAACAAAAGAGAAACTTTTTGTTTGTTTCGAAAAGAAAAATATGGGATTCTGATACTACTTTTTCTCCTCAAATGAAATATGATATCGGGTTTTCTCCATCACGCAAGGTTTCCGAGAGACAGGAATTTATAATTTCAAACACGTTTATATTTTCTACATTCGTAACTACACAATATTCGAACATTCGGACTCACCTAGAAATTATGAAATGACGATTTGCTGCTATATTTCGCCTGTGGAGCATCCCTATTGATGGTCCAACAATAATCGGCCAGCATATTAGGCTTCCATTTGCCTTAATATCTCTTTTCCAATGCTGAAATATGTGAGTTAGCTCATTTGGTTTTATTTTACAAAAAAAGTTTGTTAAAAACGTAATTATTTAAATCCATTAATTGAAATTGAAATAAAAAACTGTGGGTGATGGAGAAATTCCTAATACATATTTGAAAACACGATGAAAAACTGCATTAAGTTCAAGCTATTGGTACTCATGAGACAAAAATCATGTTGACCAGTGTAAAAATACGAGGGAAATATTGAGAAAGATACTTTGGAACAATAATTACAAATACGAATGAGTTGCACAAATACATTAAACAAGGGTTAATTTAGGAAAAATGTATGTACAGTCGTTACGTTTTGAGACTGTGCGCATAGTGGCGCTGTGATGCACTATAGCGCATAGGTGGCGCCGTGGTATGGTACCTTGTCTCTCGTCCCAGCAAGAGACAGTTGCGTGCATTCCCTGCTAGCAGAGCTATGGACTGTGATTTGAATGCGCATGTCGAGATGTCACAGTTGGAGCAACATCAAGTTCTGTCAGAAATTATTCATGACCGCTGCCAAACGTTTAAAATGATGCATCGAGTTTACGGTGAGTACGCATTGAGTCGCAGTGTTGTGTGTAGGTGGCACCGACGTTTTGTGCCAGGAAGCCAGATATAATAAGAACAGTTAAGTCTCGTAGACTGCGATGGGCAGGATATGTTGCACGTATGGGGAATGAAAGACTTACATGGAAGCCCTTGTAGGAAAGCCAGAGGGAAAACGCCCACTTGGTAGACCAAGAATGAGGTGGGAGAATAACATTAACTGTGATTTGAGGGATATAGATTGTACAGGGAATGACTGCAAAGCATTAGCTCAGAATAGGGATGTATGGAGAGCTTATGTCCGCGCGGCCATGGTCCTACGGGTTCGATTGTGCCAGTGAGTAAGTAATAATACAGAGTACCGGTTTCGTCGGAAAGTCACCAAATTCTTCGGCATATATTTATGGCACTTAAAATAACCTCACGTTTGAACTCCGAGCAAAGTATGTTGATCCTTTCCCGCTCAGATTTGAATTGTGATCTAATGTTAAAGAGCGTCGTTAAATAGAAATAACATCATAACACTGAATGAATATTTTACCCGACTATACATTGTGTAGCCTCTTTTGTCGGAATATTTCTCGAGTGGGTTGTAACATCCAAACTAGGATTTATTTAAGGTTATATCCCGTAGGAAGGTACCACACCCATCATTCCTTAGTAAAGCTGCAAATCATAGTATGAAAATGCTATGATTGCAGTGAAAGACCTGCCCTCCGGCAGAATTACTATAGAATAGAATATCCCGTAGAAGATTATCTTCTCTACGGCTAACATTTTCCTCCTGCCCATTGATCTCTCTTCTGCTATCTTTCGTTGGAAATGTTCTCTTCATGCATTGATGCAGTTTGACACGTTCTTGGAGATTAATTAATTATTTTGTTTCTCGCCCGAGGTTTGTCCAGTAAAGGTAGCCGTACCACGGTACTTCTGGTTTACTTGAAACACTCCCACTCTCGTCAAGGTCATGCAACCGCTGATGGTCGTCCATATTTTTTTATTGAACAGTTGCTCTTTCTAAGTTAACTTTGGGTATGATACGTGTTTGTTATATTGTGTTGTTCTTTGCTATCTTCATGATGTACCGGAGTCACAACTAAACACTCAGCTGGGCAGGTTATCATGTACCTATTTAATGTTTTCTTTTAGTTCACATTTATTTTCATGCGCCCAGCGCAAAAATATGCAAGTCCATTTGTGGTGCACAAAAATAAAACAAAAAAGGTGTAGACTAAAATAAAAAAAAAGAGGATGAATTAGTGTTTTCAATAAGACTACCAACATCAGGAAAATTTCATTAAAGTATTCTGAAAAAAAAACAGTCGGAAACACGTTGCGTAATTTGCTGAGGCAATATACTACATGCGTGCTTGAAGAAATATTTCGAAAACTAAACTGGAACAAGAAATAGGAAGTAAATATAAACGGGAGCAGGCTATCCAACTTAAGATTTGCTGACGACGTGGTATTGTTCGCCAGATCCCCTAAACAACTCCAATCAATGCTACAAGAGCTCTCAGAAACTAGCAAAATTGCAGGCCTTTCGATGAACAAAAGCAAGACACAAATTATGTCTAATGGTCCGAAAACCCAATCAAAGTCGATGGAATGGATCTTCAATATGTAAGCGAGTACATATACTTAGGACAACTACTCTCCTTCCATCAGAGAAGTAGAGAAGGAAATAAGCAGAAGAATAGCTCTCGCCTGGAAGGCGTTCTGGTCACTGAAATTTATACTGCTGGACAAGTCACTCAACCGGAAACTCAAAATGGAAACACTACAAACCTGTGTTCTTCCAACACTGTTATATGGCTGCCAAACTTGGAATCTTACTGCCAAACTGAAGTACACACTCCAAGTATGCCAAAGGAAAATGGAGAGGAAAATCTTAGGCATAACTCTGAAGGACAGAATCTCGAATACAACACTTCAAGCGATATCCTCAACAACTGATCCCGCACAACAAGCCATCAGGAAAAAAATGGAAGTGGGGAGGCCACGTCGCAAGAATACAGGACGACAGGTGGACAATAAAAACAACCATGTGGGACCCGTACACAGGCAAGAGACAGCGCGGAAGACCAAGACGACGATGGGCTGACATCTTCAAAGAACGAGCAGGGGCGCAATGGTCCAGAGTCGCCAGATGCAGGAAAAGATGGAGAACGATGGAGAGCCAACTGTGTATTAACTAATCACAGAACAGACAGTGTATACAAACCAAGTGCTACATCCAAGTCAACTTCTCACCACGGAGTAGTTCGCTCACCGGGTGACACTCTCAAATAGAGCTTAACCCCTGTACAGGGAGGCCTTTGCCCTAAAGGGACATATCAGGCTTTATTTATTTATTTATTTATATATAATATACTACAAGCCGTGAGGGCGTGAGTTCGATTCCAGATGAGGTCAGGAATTTTACTTCTTGACCAAACATTGTGGTAAGATCATGTCACTGGGTTCTACTCAGCCTCTAAAATGAATTAATACCAGATATATTTTCTTGGCTAAAAATGTCCTTTACACAGTTCTGAACACTTGGAACATAAGTAGTCTCCAATTGTTTAAAGAGGCGTCAGCCATAATCTCCTACTTTTGCAATACACACCCACTTCGTGATTTTTATGAAATTTGTTTTGTTAACTTTTACATTAAACTAGACCTGAAAGATTATGTTGATCTACCGAAATCACTAAATTATGTAGTGTGTAGTCTGAAAACAAAGGAATGTCATGTATTAACTTCCGAAAGATGGAGAATTATTAAAGGAGAAAAATCAATAAGATGGATATTATAAATAAGTAGCAATAAGCGGAACAAAATCATTAATGTGGAAATTTCCATAATTAATACAGGAATCGAGAAAGAAACGACCTAATGTATTGTGTCTTGGTACAGGTCCACAAAACCCTATGAAGAAGGAATTTTCTCATGGAAATAGGTCAGTAGGAGATTGGTGTCCATAGGGAAACGCCCAGTTGGTAGACCAAGAATGAGGTGGGAGAATAACATCCACGATTTAACGGAAGTACATTATACAGTGGATGATTGGAAGACATTAGCTCAGGATAGTGATGTATGGAGAGCTTATGCCCGACGTACGGGTTCGAGAGAGGCAGTGAGTTAGTAGTTAGTTAAGATATCGGTGCCCACCCAGGATCACGATGAATTTGCGCAGCTCTAATAAATAGCGACTGTAAGTATTAGGAGACATCCTGTGGGATCTCCTTCCTCTACAAGACGTCAGCCAATTAATAGATCAATTGTCCTGCAGCCTCTCGCAGTATCAAGTTTTGTTTATATTAAGGAACGGAGATGATTACTATTAAAACAGAATGAAAGAAAATGTTATCCATAAGAGTGAAAAACAGAATATTTGCAATTTTAGAGGTAAATTTGTTTTGATTTTCAATGAGTTTAGCTTTATATAGTGTGTCACGTGATTAATCAATACACATTTGAGGGAGAAGAAAAGTACCAGGTTAGTCACTTTATTGTGTGTGGTTTACAATGCAAAGTACTAACTGTATTGTACAAGTGCGAAACTCACTTAGGCTTTCACGGCCGGAGTTATTATGATGATCTTGTAAAATATTTGAGGATGCCGGACGCAGTTTGGCGAAACGTCGGGGAACTACAAGCCTCAAAGACCACGGCCAACAGCCCGGTAATCTTTTACAAGATCATCTTAAAATAAACTGTTTAATCATGGGTTTATTTCCTTCCTAATTTGGCACATTTAAAAAAGGAAGGTACGTTGTATAATTGGGGAGGTTAGATGCAGTATTGAGAAAACGGTTTTAAAGTTGAAGTTAAGCCGGAAGGTCGAGTGTTCAAGTCCCGGTGGGGTCAGGATTTTTAAACTGACCCAAACCTGCTGGCGGCACCATGGCCCTGGGGTCGACTCAGCCTCTAACGGAAATGAGTACCAGACGCTTGTTCTGGGGTAAAGGCGGCCGTCACGCAGGGCTGACAACCCGGCTGGCATCAAGTGCCGATTGTCTAGAAATAGTGGGAGCCTTAACCTCCCACTACCCCAAGGGCCTCCTGAGGCCTGCAGTGGGAATACTTTACTTTTGTGTAACAAATTCATAGGTAATTCAAAATGATAACTTCGGGTGATGCGTGTTTTCCCCCAGATAAGTCTAAAAAGACAGCAATGCCTTTACACACCCATTTTTTTCAAGAGAATAATAAATGACATATACCCCTTTGTATGCAATCGCCTCAATTAAAAGACAATTATTTAGTGACTTTGCTAGATTGTTCCTGGTGCCCTTCATTTATAGATGATAACTATGCACCTGATAGAGGATGGTCTATGTATACATTTGCACAGTATATATGGATAGATGAATTCAATCTGTAAAATATTAATATATTTTAAAATTCAATTTGTAAACATATTTTGCATTTTCACATTTAGTGACGTTGCTTCGTTACGATACAGTTATTACGTCAACATTATTGTTATCGCTCACCAAGAAAGGACACTTTTACTACCTTTTTGCACGATAATGCGTTGTTCGTACTTACTGGACTGGCGACCATGATTGAAATTTCAGTTTCCTAAACTATACTGTAATATTATAAATTACATACCTAGGGCGGGAAGTAAACCCACTGCCCTTTTCGTATACTACGTACAAAAATATATTTACAAAATGTAGTGTTAATATACATTATACGAAACAAATCACTGCATTTTAAATGAACTGAACTTTATTTGAAACAATATACAACAATAAATTGGTACGTGCAACCATTTTACTCTAATTGGTGTAGTCTCTAAATTATTTTCGGCATTTACTGTAATTACATTGGTCAGACTGCTAACGTCAGTCAGTTGTTTATAATGAACGCAAATATTTCCAACGAAGATGTTATTTTACTATAATTATCACATTTTTGTACATATACATACTGTATAAAGACGACCTGTCGGTACTTTGGAACATTTACGCACTTTACAAGGTCACGGAGTTCTTCGGCGAATGTCGAATCTCAATATGTTAATTAATAGTGGGTAAAATTAATCAGTAAAAATAATTTAAATTTGCTTAAAATTATACAACAATATATACAAAAAAAAATTTGGTTATGCATGATTTGTTTTCACTCCAGTCCGATGCATTCAAATAAGCTGGAATTAAAAAAATTAATTTAACGGATTAAGGGGTTAACCTCTCCCTATTTACGCACTACTTTTCGGTCTCTTGTGTCACCCAGATACAACCTGTCGGTAGAGCACATTAATTTAATAAAGATAACTACAGGGTGCGGCGCAAGTCAATTAACCACTGCACAGGGTTACAAGGGAAACATCAGATTGGTTGAAACAGCGGACCTTGAGAATACAATCTCAAACACTACTGCTTGAGGTGATTTTGAAGGATGCAAACCACTAAACCTGCAACATTTACGGGATTTGGTTGAACAGGAATTTGAAAACACTTTTGTTAATAATGGGACATGTTGTAAATCAGTATTAAAACGACGTCATAAATGCTTAAACAACAATGGAGGTCACTTTGAACAATTTCGGTAGTTGTTTTTTGTATAGTTGTTGTAAGCTACAGAAAATAATATATTTGCATTTTCGGTTAACTGACTTATGCTGTATTTGGAAAATTTTCGAGCAGCAGAAATTGTAGAATAAGTGACGAATTGAATAAAAACGGGCCCGGGTCCGATCCCCAGTCGGGACAAGTTCCTTAAGTGAAGGTTTTCCTCAGCTATAAGACAAATGTGAGGGAACTTTAAGGTCTAACATCACACGGCCGTCACAATCATCGTCATTCATAGTCGCCTTAAATTAAGTTTAGGATTAAGGACTCTCGTGACGCACCACTATTATCAACACCATCGCCCATCATATCACCAGCACAGTCGCAACCCCTCCTTCCGGGCGCCGTAACCTTATAAACGTGTTACAATTACTCCAGTGCCAAAAGAGAACACCGGAAATGTTAAATGACAACCTTAGGTTTTGTATAAACAAAATGCATAAGAGCACGAATATTAATTAGGTCTGTCCATTTATGCAAAATGTGTGATGAAATACTTGTATTGTTAAAAAAACATTCCCAGTGAAACATTTAACAACTAGGCTCCAAGTCAGACCGAACATTAGATGTTACAAGACTGAATAATCTTTATATATATATATATATATATATATATATATATATATATATATATTCTTCTGTACGTGTGTTTGTCACCGAACTCTTCATAAACGACTGGACCTATTTTGATGAAATTTTTTGTGCATGTCTGATTGGATCCCTCGTTGGTTCAGATTCACAACTGGACCCTCTAAAACCATTAGGTGTAGGGGTTCACCTGAAGAGAAAATTGAAAAATCGCTCTTGCGGTCACAATTTTCGATATTCCACAAAGAAAACTCTTTACATCCTATTAAAATAAACCGAGGTAGGTATTGTCCAAAAGTAAGCGAAATCCGACAATTAGAAATGGAAGTTTGCTTGAATGTCATTGTTTGGTTCGTCTAAGCGTATACCATACAATTTAGTTAATGTATAATATTTCATCTATTTGGGCGCAGCAACGCACCCCGGGTACTAGCTAGCAGTCTGTATATGTTTGTGACTTCTAAACCCCTCAACAGAACTTCATGAAAATTTGTACATACATGTTTTCAAGTACGCCGAGCTTTTAGCTGCTTTCTTCTTCTTCTTCTTCTTCTAGCTCTACAACCCTTTATGGGCCCCGGCTGCTCTTCCACGCATCCCTAACCAGTGCCCTCCTCCATCTCCGGACCCCGAGCATCCTCTACTCCATCTCAACTTCGGTCTTCCTCCATCTGGTGTCAGTAGTGTAAGCTTTCTAGTGGTATTCACCTCCTCCATTGTCATTATATGACCCACCCATCTCAGTCTGTAGCCGCTATCTAAAACCTGTAGGTGTAGGAGTTCAGCAGAAACGAACATTAAAAGGCTGCTCTGCGGTCGCAAATTTCGTTGTTTCACAACGAAACTCAGAACATGCTATTAAAATAAACCGAGGCACGTAAAAACACAGCGAAATCCCACAATTTTACCTGGGGTCAACCTGAAATCCGAAAATAAGAATTGACTCTAGCAAACCGCCATGTTTGATTGGTCGAAACGTATAACTTTGTGTATACACATTTTCAGGTACGGCGAGTGTTTAGCTGCTATTGTGCTCTAAAAACATCAGGTGTAGGAGTTTACCTGAACGAACATTTAAAAACAATATTTTATTCATTTAGGAGTAGGAGCGCATTAGCTAGTTGAATATAAAAATTGTATTAGTGACAGGAAGCGTTGGAATTAAATATTTAAGTATTCAACTAAATGAAGCTGCAGTGTATAATAAGAAGTGTATTTATTCTAATATTTGTGTGATGGATGTATTCAAACTTACCTAACTTCCATATCCCAAAACATGAGGTAATATTTTCCACGGCATTGCAGAAACAGAATGGAAATTTAAACCGTTCAATCGTTGCTCCGTTACAATGCAACACTTATCCAATGCTACATCGATCAAAACCCCATTCAAGCGTAACATTTGGATTTTGACATTTTTGGACAAAGCCTAGGCATTGTGCCATATGTATGTCCTGCTCATCGTAGTTTACGAGAGTTAACTGTTCTTTTTATTTGTGGATTCCCAGCGCTCCTCTCCCAGTCAAATAACAGAATACATGGGACAGGAAGTGGCAACGTAGCAAGAGAAAGAAAAGAATCGACAGCACATTCCCAGCACAGTTTCCACGCACAGATTTAACTTGGCCGAGCAGTAAGAGGGAATGTCTGTCTCCACTTTGTGACGATACTGTAGTTTCTAGTTATCTGCAATGTTCCATTTTCAGGCGATTTTATAAAACCCAACATATACCTGGTAACGTGACATTTGCTGTAACGAGGCGGACGCCCGATTTGACGTCGCGCGACGCCTCTGAATGCTGTTGATATGCGAGATTTTAAAAACAGCCTTTTATGAAGTTTTGCCAACAACTTTGTGGAAATGAACGTCAATATAGTGCGCAGTAGTTCTGCTATCTCTGAATTTTATGATATCTCATTCCAACTTTATGATACAGCGTGTGGGTAAAGTCCCACTTTTTCTAACCAGTTACCTGAAACGATGCTCCTTCGGATCCTGACTACAGTCCGGCAGTGTAATGTGTAGAATGCATTTTTCCCTCTCCCCAATGAAAGGAATTTCATTTACATTTATATTGCGCAGGCGCCAGTAGAATAATATTAACCCTGATTTGAAGAAGGAATGAGATGAAACACAAGCTCAGTTCTGGAAACGCGTGCTGTTATGTATTACAGAGACTCTTGACGTCTCAACTCCTTTCGAAAAATATTAAATTAAAAATATATAAAACTGTCACTCTATCAGTTATATTATATGGATGTGAAACATGGACTTTTGCTTTAAGAGAGGAAAGGAGATTACGAGTATTTGAGAATAAAGTTCTTAGGAAAAATGTTGGACCAAAGAGATGAACAGACAGGTGAATGGAGAAGATTACATAACGGTGAATTACATGGTCTTTATAGGAAGAGAGATATAATGAGAACAGTTGAGTCTCGTAGACTACGATGGACAGGGCATGTGGCACGAATGGGGACTGAAAGACGGGCATGGAAGCTTCTTGTAGGAAAAGCAGAGGGAAAACGCCCAGTCGGTAGACCAAGAATGAGGTGGGAGAATAATATTAACCATGATTTGAGGGAGGTAGATTATACAGGGAATGATTGGAAAAAACATTAGCTTGGGGTAGGGATGTATGGAGAGCTAATGTCCGTATGACAATGAAGTTATGGGTTTTGATAGTTCCAATGAGTTAGTTAGTTAGAGTTAGGTCCTATTTAAATAGATAAATTATACGTTCAGACCGGGACTTGAACCCGTATAATTTTTCTCTTTAAATATGATTTCCATCATTGAGATGTATGAAATGGATAACAAAAACATAGTAAGTTTTGTATTTGAATTCAGCCACTTCTTCGAAATTTCCCTCATTTAACATTAACTGTCCATTTCCATTATATGATGTATTTCTGTGTGTGACCATATATTTAGTTTTGTTGATCAGCCTTCATCATCTTAGCGTGTCCTCCTTTAAGAACAAATGTGCCTCCAACCGTCTTTATCTTCCCAGGTTTTGCTTCTTTTTAGTTCTTCCCAGTCGTATCCTCTCTCTTGTAGACTTTTCTTCTCTTAGTTAATCCATCTTTCTCGTTGTCTACCTTCCTGTATCTTGAGATTTAACAGTCTTTCCTTTTCCATTCTTTTTAAATCTCCAAACTACTTTATTCTATATTTTTTTCCTATGTATATTGTTAATTTTTCTACACTTAATGTCTCGCTGATTTTGTCATTCCTTTTTCTATCTCTCCTTGTTTTATGTACAATTACACGTAAGAATTTCATTTCTGTAGCTCGGATTCTGCTCAAGTCCTTCTTTGTACATGTCCAAGTCTCAGCTGCATGTGTTACAACTGGTTTGAAATAAGTAGTTTTAATGATCATATTTGAAGAGAAAAATTATATGTCAAGACTGTGACTCGAACCCAGGACCTTTGGCTTTCTGGGCCAATGCTCTACCGACTGAGCTACCAAGGTCCTTCCAGGCGTGTCGCGGCATGGAATTGGAGTTTAGAATGAGTCATTTTTGTTAACTTTTAAACTAAATACAGATCTGTTTAAATGTGAACCAAAACTAAGCATATTACGTGTAAACAGTAAGAGGGACGGAGTTGGTTGTCATCTTGATATCGTCAACTAAAATTAGCTTGGTGTTCTGTGCGAGGTGATGTAACTAATTCTCTGACACTATCGAATCCGTAGATTCATGGCCGCGCAAATATAAACTCTCCATATATCCATATCCCTAACTAATATTTTTCAGTTATTCATGTGTAATTATCCTCACTCAAGTCGTGGTTAATGTTATTCTCCCACCTCATTCTAGGCATTACCTACTGAACCCTCTATTTCTTATTTTATATACACAGCTTCCAATTCCCTCTTCTACTTCCCATCCGATCTACAATCAATTTATGAGATTTAACTGTTCTTAATACATCGGCTTCCGACGAAGGTCATTTAGCTCTCTGTTATTACGTCATCTCCATTCACTTGTCTGTTTGTCTCTCTCTGTTATTAAGTCATCTCCATTCACTTGTCTGTTTGTCTCTCTCTGTTATTAAGTCATCTCCATTCACTTTTCTGTTTGTCTCTCTCTGTTATCAAGTCATCTCCATTCACTTGTCTGTTTGTCTCTCTCTGTTATTAAGTCATCTCCATTCACTTGTCTGTTTGTCTCTCTCTGTTATCAAGTCATCTCCATTCACTTGTCTGTTTGTCTCTCTCTGTTATTAAGTCATCTCCATTCACTTGTCTGTTTGTCTCTCTCTGTTATTAAGTCATCTCCATTCACTTGTCTGTTTGTCTCTCTCTGTTATTAAGTCATCTCCATTCACTTGTCTGTTTGTCACTCTCTGTTATTAAGTCATCTCCATTCACTTGTCTGTTTGTCTCTCTCTGTTATCAAGTCATCTCCATTCACTTGTCTGTTTGTCTCTCTCTGTTATTAAGTCATCTCCATTCACTTGTCTGTTTGTCACTCTCTGTTATTAAGTCATCTCCATTCACTTGTCTGTTTGTCTCTCTCTGTTATTAAGTCATCTTCATTCACTTGTCTGTTTGTCTCTCTCTGTTATTAAGTCATCTCCATTCACTTGTCTGTTTGTCTCTCTCTGTTATTAAGTCATCTCCATTCACTTTTCTGTTTGTCTCTCTCTGTTATCAAGTCATCTCCATTCACTTGTCTGTTTGTCTCTCTCTGTTATTAAGTCATCTCCATTCACTTGTCTGTTTGTCTCTCTCTGTTATTAAGTCATCTCCATTCACTTGTCTGTGTTGTCACTCTCTGTTATTAAGTCATCTCCATTCACTTGTCTGTTTGTCTCTCTCTTTATCAAGTCATCTTCATTCACTTGTCTGTTTGTCTCTCTCTGTTATTAAGTCATCTCCATTCACTTGTCTGTTTGTCTCTCTCTGTTATTAAGTCATCTCCATTCACTTGTCTGTTTGTCTCTCTCTGTTATCAAGTCATCTCCATTCACTTGTCTGTTTGTCTCTCTCTGTTATTAAGTCATCTCCATTCACTTGTCTGTTTGTCTCTCTCTGTTATCAAGTCATCTTCATTCACTTGTCTGTTTGTCTCTCTCTGTTATTAAGTCATCTCCATTCACTTGTCTGTTTGTCTCTCTCTGTTATCAAGTCATCTCCATTCACTTGTCTGTTTGTCTCTCTCTGTTATTAAGTCATCTCCATTCACTTGTCTGTTTGTCTCTCTCTGTTATTAAGTCATCTCCATTCACTTGTCTGTTTGTCTCTCTCTGTTATCAAGTCATCTTCATTCACTTGTCTGTTTGTCTCTCTCTGTTATTAAGTCATCTCCATTCACTTGTCTGTTTGTCTCTCTCTGTTATTAAGTCATCTCCATTCACTTTTCTGTTTGTCTCTCTCTGTTATCAAGTCATCTCCATTCACTTGTCTGTTTGTCTCTCTCTGTTATTAAGTCATCTTCATTCACTTGTCTGTTTGTCTCTCTCTGTTATTAAGTCATCTCCATTCACTTGTCTGTTTGTCTCTCTCTGTTATCAAGTCATCTCCATTCACTTGTCTGTTTGTCTCTCTCTGTTATTAAGTCATCTCCATTCACTTGTCTGTTTGTCTCTCTCTGTTATTAAGTCATCTCCATTCACTTTTCTGTTTGTCTCTCTCTGTTATTAAGTCATCTCCATTCACTTTTCTGTTTGTCTCTCTCTGTTATTAAGTCATCTCCATTCACTTGTCTGTTTGTCTCTCTCTGTTATTAAGTCATCTCCATTCACTTGTCTGTTTGTCTCTCTCTGTTATTAAGTCATCTCCATTCACTTTTCTGTTTGTCTCTCTCTGTTATTAAGTCATCTTCATTCACTTGTCTGTTTGTCTCTCTCTGTTATTAAGTCATCTCCATTCACTTGTCTGTTTGTTCTCTCTCTGTTATCAAGTCATCTCCATTCACTTGTCTGTTTGTCTCTCTCTGTTATTAAGTCATCTCCATTCACTTGTCTGTTTGTCTCTCTCTGTTATTAAGTCATCTCCATTCACTTGTCTGTTTGTCTCTCTCTGTTATCAAGTCATCTCCATTCACTTGTCTGTTTGTCTCTCTCTGTTATTAAGTCATCACTCCATTCACTTGTCTGTTTGTCTCTCTCTGTTATTAAGTCATCTCCATTCACTTGTCTGTTTGTCTCTCTCTGTTATTAAGTCATCTCCATTCACCTGTCTGTTTGTCACTCTCTGTTATTAAGTCATCTCCATTCACTTGTCTGTTTGTCTCTCTCTGTTATTAAGTCATCTCCATTCACTTGTCTGTTTGTCTCTCTCTGTTATTAAGTCATCTCCATTCACTTGTCTGTTTGTCACTCTCTGTTATTAAGTCATCTCCATTCACTTGTCTGTTTGTCTCTCTCTGTTATTAAGTCATCTCCATTCACTTGTCTGTTTGTCTCTCTCTGTTATTAAGTCATCTCCATTCACTTGTCTGTTTGTCTCTCTCTGTTATTAAGTCATCTCCATTCACTTGTCTGTTTGTCTCTCTCTGTTATTAAGTCATCTTCATTCACTTGTCTGTTTGTCACTCTCTGTTATTAAGTCATCTCCATTCACTTGTCTGTTTGTCTCTCTCTGTTATTAAGTCATCTCCATTCACTTGTCTGTTTGTCACTCTCTGTTATTAAGTCATCTCCATTCACTTGTCTGTTTGTCTCTCTCTGTTATTAAGTCATCTCCATTCACTTGTCTGTTTGTCACTCTCTGTTATTAAGTCATCTCCATTCACTTGTCTGTTTGTCACTCTCTTCTGTTATTAAGTCATCTCCATTCACTTGTCTGTTTGTCTCTCTCTGTTATTAAGTCATCTCCATTCACTTGTCTGTTTGTCTCTCTCTGTTATTAAGTCATCTCCATTCACTTGTCTGTTTGTCTCTCTCTGTTATTAAGTCATCTCCATTCACTTGTCTGTTTGTCTCTCTCTGTTATTAAGTCATCTCCATTCACTTGTCTGTTTGTCTCTCTCTGTTATTAAGTCATCTCCATTCACTTGTCTGTTTTGTCTCTCTCTGTTATTAAGTCATCTCCATTCACTTGTCTGTTTGTCTCTCTCTGTTATTAAGTCATCTCCATTCACTTGTCTGTTTGTCTCTCTCTGTTATTAAGTCATCTCCATTCACTTGTCTGTTTGTCTCTCTCTGTTATTAAGTCATCTCCATTCACTTGTCTGTTTGTCTCTCTCTGTTATTAAGTCATCTCCATTCACTTGTCTGTTTGTCTCTCTCTGTTATTAAGTCATCTCCATTCACTTGTCTGTTTGTCACTCTCTGTTATTAAGTCATCTCCATTCACTTGTCTGTTTGTCACTCTCTGTTATTAAGTCATCTCCATTCACTTGTCTGTTTGTCTCTCTCTGTTATTAAGTCATCTCCATTCACTTGTCTGTTTGTCTCTCTCTGTTATTAAGTCATCTCCATTCACTTGTCTGTTGTCTCTCTCTGTTATTAAGTCATCTCCATTCCACTTGTCTGTTTGTCTCTCTCTGTTATTAAGTCATCTCCATTCACTTGTCTGTTTGTCTCTCTCTGTTATTAAGTCATCTCCATTCACTTGTCTGTTGTCTCTCTCTGTTATTAAGTCATCTCCATTCACTTGTCTGTTTGTCTCTCTCTGTTATTAAGTCATCTTCATTCACTTGTCTGTTTGTCACTCTCTGTTATTAAGTCATCTCCATTCACTTGTCTGTTTGTCTCTCTCTGTTATTAAGTCATCTCCATTCACTTGTCTGTTTGTCTCTCTCTGGTCCAAAATGTTTCATAAAAACTTTATTCTCTAGCACTTGTAACGTTATCTCCTCTCTGAAAGTAAGAGTATAAGAGAACGTTTTGTATCCATATAATATTATTGGTAGAATAATTGCTGTATGAATTTGCATTTTAATGTTTTTTTAGAGAAGTTGCAGTTATGGGTGTCGCTGTAATACGTAGAGATTATCACCTACATAGATTCGAGTAAAGAAAGAAAAACACATAAATTACGTAAGAGGTACGTCAAGTAATATTTATTTTTTATTATTATTGCACATATATAGATCCTATTTCCCCTGCAGGTATATTAGGGTTATAATTTGTGAAAACGTTGTGGTACTTTATATAATTTTATCTAAATCTAAGGTTTGTTTAATTATTCTTATTTAAGAATACTACATTCTGCAACTATCACACAAGATCTTGCCATGACAGTTGTTGGTGAATCTTAAGGAATCATCTTTACAGAACGTTCATTCACACGTCTAAAATTGCTTGTGTATTCATTATCTCAATTTTTGGTATATCACATGCCTTGTTTTCATCCTTCAGTATTTGCGTTGTAGCAGCATGTTTTTTTCTTGAACCCGCCTCAAGTTGGAAGAAGATTATAAAATATTTTAAACCTGATATATATATATATAATAGATATATATATGTAATTAACTA